>JAQGBT010003605.1:0-19049 GCA_034698585.1 Disparrhopalites patrizii | reverse complement strand
AGAAAGAACAAAAGAGAAAACAGGAAAATAAACAGAGAGAGAGCAAAAGAGAAAACAGGAAAATAAACAGAGAAAGAGCAAAAGAGAAAACAGGAAAATGAATGCAGAAAGTGCCAACAGAAAAGTAAGAACAGAATGAATAATCCAGGAATATAAAGTGGAATATAAAGAGGGAGAGAAGGATGAAGCAGATGAAACAAAAAGAAAAACGACTGAAAGAGAAACTAGATGGCATAAAGAGGAAAATAAGAAGAGAGAAGAAAGAAAAAGATAGAGAGAAAATCGAGAATTGAAGAAAGAGCAAGAAAATACAGCTGGAGATAGAATGAAAGAAAGATAGGGTGGAGAGAGAGAGATAGAGAGAGAGAGAGTGGTGTATGGGGAAGAAGAAAGAGCCAAAAGCATCCTATTATGAAGTATATGTATAATGTATAAGGTTTGGGGAGAAAGGGAGAGGGGAAAGTGAGCATTTGAGTGAGTAATTTCACACTATGATATTCCCAATTTGTGAAGCCCCCAGTGAATTTGTGACTTGGTTTAACTTTTGCTACTTGGTGACTATCTATCAAGTTCCTCGTCCCATCCCTCCAACCATCCGCGTACAAGCCAAGGGAATATGCTTTTTGCTTAGAAATTCATTTAATTTTCACTACTCATACTGTACAAATAACCCGGAGTTTTCCCGGGGTAGATTATGTCATATGTATATACATACGACTGTTTGTACTCACGTGTGTATTCACAACCGTAAGTTGTGATGTGGAGCACTGGATGTGTCTGGGAAAGTTACGCTTGAAATATGACAGTTTTAACTACCCTCTCATTATAGTCAACTGGAATGGTGTTTCAAATAAAGGCCCTTTTCTCTCATCATAATGATGCAAGTACAATAACATTCTTGAAAAGTCGAGCAGATGCACAATGGTACCCTGATACACATAATTTTGTGACTGAATCAACGAAATTTAAACTATTCCTGCGGAGGTATTTATTCTTAGTGTGATTTTATTTTTAGATATCAGGTAAATATCTATTATCAAAGAATTTATTGCACTTTTGCACACTTGTTATTTTAATCCCCAATTTAATTCCATCACTGTTGCTAATACGTGAAAGTATCATGGCATGCGGCTCAACCACACAACTAAAAATAATTTGCAAAGACGAATAATTTTCATATATTAGACTACATAATCTGTACAATCAGTGAGGCAGGAAAGGGCCGAGATTTCTCCCTAATTGTGGGAGTCTCTACGAGTGCGACAATACTTCCTTTCTCCCAATTTATGCCCACAAAAAACCTCCCCACTCAAGCTGTGAATGAAATCAAGGGAGACTCTGCTTCAGATCTGGCGGCTCCCTTTATCTCCCACCCCGTCTCTGTCTCTCCCTTTGCATCATCATCACCAAAGAAATAAACTTTGAAAATCATTTTGATAAACAACAGCTGGGTGGAATTCCCACGTATAAGGGAGAGGAAGGGATGGCGGCAAGTACGGGTGCTGGAAGCCACAAAAATATCTCTTTGACAAAGAATTATTACCATTATTATATTACGCACACTTCCTCCAAGGCCGGCAATTGGCACGGGGGGAAACTGAAAATTGAGCAATCCAACCTCCTTTTTTTCATGAATTTTTATTTTCCCATTTATATTTACCTTCCAATTCCCATTAAACAGCAATGGTTTTAGTTCTTAAGCATTTCTGTAGCTTTTCGCCTAACTCTGCACTTTACATTTGCAAAGTCTGCAGGGGGTGAGTTTTCTCAAATTTTCTCAAGGTCTCAAATTAATTTTAGCTTTTATTCCTAAATTTCTAAAAAGGCAAAAAAATTCGCGAGGAGGAACATTGTATTATCCTCGGTTAGAGATCAGCGGATGTAACGGAGAAGAAGGGTCCGAAGTGTTGCCTCCCCCAGGATTTTTATACATATAGCATTTAATAGGGAGATTTTAAATCATTTTGATGTTCTAGCGTGCGTGAGATACAGGATTTAGCACCCCATATAAAGGGAATCGCCCTTCCTATTTTAGAAAGACGACTTGGGGAGTAAAAAAAAGGGGGGAGAAAGGAAGGAGAGAAAGTAGAGAAGTTCCCTTTTGAATTTCCCCACCACCAACAGCACACTCCATTCTCATAAATCCTTCCGTTTTGTGGCCAACATTTTACGTTCACCGGGACCGTACGAGTTTTGGGAAGAAATTATAGTTTTAAATGGAGGCAGGTACTTTTGTACGTCTGGAAATATGGCGAATATATGTATGTACATTATATCCCTCTTACATCCAACCACCACACGGCAATGACACAATTCATGGGAATACGACAAACAATAAATACATGACTGTACTAATGTACAAATGCATAGTTTATTATTAAAAGCACTACTACTAATTTAAATCTTTTCCTCCGCCGTCTCCTCCATGATATATGGGCGGGGAACTCGCACCAATACAAATCTGGGCTTTTTCTCTAACACGCTGTTATATGCCCCAAAATATTGTTTCTCTCCCCTCTTCTCAACTTACCCCCATCTACCCTTATTCACGGTCCTCCTCTCATGTTTTTCAGTACTTGCATTTCTTAGTACATTTACTCATTTAATTCATTTCTCCGCCTCTAAACCTCCCCATTCCCCACCTCCAAATTTGGGGAGGGTTGGCATACGTCTAAGAAATTTTTCGCTCATTTAACCCACTTTTCTCTTGTGTGGTCCTACCTAATTTTCCTGTGGTAACATCCAACTCTGTCTCTCTCTCTCTGTCTGTCTCTCTCTGTCTCTCTCTCACTCTGACTGTCTCTCTCTGTCTCTCTGTCTCTTTTATCTTTTGGTACGGTAACAAAGCCTTGTGGCTTCCAGGGTCGTAAATTTAAGGTGGAAAAACACATTATTGCAGCTCGAAATGTTTGCTTAATTCCATGAGTTTTACTCATAGAGTCGTCGTCCCGAATGTCATTAGAGGATGGATGTGGCTCAAGTCTAGGGCCTTATTACCACGTGTTCATTAGAGGATGATCTTGCCTCAAGTTTCATTATCGCCCACACACATACACATACTATGTAGCTCTGTCTCCATCCCTTTCACTCGTACACACACACATGTCACAAGTCTAATATAGTGGGAGGAAGTGACAGAGAGGAAGAAGAGAAAGGGGAGAGGATTTCTCTAGGGAGGAAGGCAAAGAGGAATGAAATTAGCCCACAATTGAAAATTCAGGTGATTAAGAAGCCGTAACTGGGAACCTTTTCTCGCGCAGGCAGTCATTTGGCGAGGGGAGGAATGGTTTCATCCTTATACAATTCTATATTATATATGTATATATACATATATGTATGTATAAAAACACATACAAACGTCCAACTGCCAGTTGCTTTGGCACAAGTAAATTCCCTCTGCCAACTTGAGCTCTCTTTGAGGTTGGATGGGACTTAAAACATTACTGCAAGTGACATGCTCCATGTTGTTGTTATTTTTGGCATTGTCAACGTCCGTGCTTTCCCCGCAGTCACTATACTTTCCATATAGGAGTGGCTTTTTCCTCCTTCCTCTCTCGCTCTCTCTCTCTATCTTCATTTTGATGACGAGGAGAGGCTCGACAGTGAGAGAGGGGCACAAATAAAGGGAGAGAGAGGAAGTAAAACAGAACGCGAGAGAAAAGAGAGATTAAAACGAAAGCAGAGCAATGGAGGGAGTGAAAAAGCGAAGGAAAGAGGAGAGAGAGAGAGAGAGAGAGAGAGAGAGAGAATATGGGAGAGAAAGACTCTAAACCCAAGTGGATTTGTCGAGCAGAATTAAAGACGACACAGTCGGAAATGTGCTTTGAAAAGTCGACCGTGTGGTGAGGGATTTTATAATCGGATTACACTTACAGTAAACTTTACTAGCGTCAATTCTATCTTTTTTCTAGACTTGCTTTCTCCCAATATCTCCATTCCTCACACCCTCGGAGTGCACCAAATGAAAATATATGCGTGTGTGTGTCTTATTTTCTGTGTAAAAAGCAAAGGGTACATAGATGTGTCCCACCATTGTGTTTTTCCTTCTTCCAGGCTCCGGATTCCATTCTTCTCTGCAACCCTTTTCTCTCTGTCCACATCTTTCTCTCTTCTCTCCCTCTTTCTTTCTCTCTCTCTCTCTGTCTCTTCAAGTCATTATTATCAGTATGGGAGTTGGTATTGTTTCAGGATTTTGAATCAGTTTTCCTTCTTCTCCCTTCTATTATTTCTGTTTCTGAGGGGGGAGAGAGGATACTGCAGCCAAAGCACTGCAAAAGGGTTGTTGCAGCGTAGAGAAGAAGAAGAGGATTAGGCAAGAGAGAGAGAGAGAGAGAGAGAGAGTGAGAAAATTAAAATTTAGGATCAAGACGTGACTCATTCGTCTAATCTTGGTAACAAAAGGGTTCAAATGAACAAATTCATCTCAAATTTGAAGATCCTCTCTCCTTCTTCCCTTTCCTTTTCCTCCTAAGTGAAATCTTTGAAATCCTTTGGCTGACTCTAAATCATGTCCTCTCGATTCTCTTCGTCTCTCCCTCTCTCTCTCTGTCCCTCCTATCTTTACTTCTCAACTGTGATGCAATCAGCCTTTCCCCAGTTTCTCTCACACATTTATACTGCATACATGGGATATTCAATGTAGCCCCGGAAGTCTAGGTAATAATGGAGAAAAAATGAGGGAGCTTCCCCGGATGTGAGAGGAGAGAAAAAAGGAGGAGAGAGAGAGGTGTACGAAATGAATGGAGAAAGGAAGGGGGAAATTATTATAAAGGAAAAGGGGGCGCAGGAGGAGCAGGAAGATGAATCGGGGATGTCGCAAAAGCGCATCAATGGTCCGGGTAAATTCATAATAATCAATGTTGAATGGTTTTGCATAAAGATGAACAGTTTTTCATTTGGAATAGCTCATTTCAGTCTCCGTGTGACTTGTGTGTGTGTGTGGCATACAGTACGTCGAAGGAAGATACAAGAAGAAACAAAACATGGAGTATACATAATAGTAAATCGTCCTTCTTTTTTTTTCTCGTTTTGCCTAGGGATTTACCCGGGAAAGTCCCCACATGGTAGGAGGAGAGAGTAAAAGTGCTGGATGGAAGGAAGATCCTCGTACAATCCATTCGAAGCCAATTATTTGGAAATATATAGTCCCGCTGATATTCTAAAATGTGACTGGGAAGACGGGAGAGATGTGAAAGAGGAGAGGGATAGAGTGGTCGTATGGATATTAAAGCTTTTGTGACTTTTGCCATCATTATACTCTCTATTCCCTTTACCTCCGCTTAAGGATAATGGTGTGGCTTTAATAGTAGGAGTCAGGACGCCGTAACCGTAACCAGAAGACATAAAGCATTTATATGTAACTTGTCCCTTCTCGTTTCCCTCTTTCTTTCTTTTTTTTTTTACTTTCCAAATGCCCAACAACTATTCTCAACTTTTTTTTAGTGTCCATTATATGTACGTACATACAAAAAAATTGTGTATTGTGTATGTATCTATATGTATTCCTAGAGAAAATATTATGTCCCCCATGACTTTACTATATGGGCCGTGGTCCTCCCCCACAATTTACGTGTCCTCCTTTCCCAGTCATTCCCTGCTCGGGTTTGTATCTCAGACTTTTCCTGAGTCTCTTTATATTCATGTACTTTTTCAGGCATATCTTTTCTTCTTGATGCCTTTTTTCTTTCTTTTTGTTCGGAGAAAGCTTTTCTATTTTTTATTTTTCACTTTGTCTTTTCCATTCTTCTTTCTCTTCCAATTTCTCTGTTTTTTTTCATCTGTATGTCTTCTCTCTTGCTCTTTCCATCTGTCTGAGTCTCTCTCGCTTTCTCTCGTTCTTTCTCATTCTATCTCTCTCTCTCTCTCTTTCTCTCGTTCTTTCTCATTCTATCTCTTTCTCTCTCTCTCTCTTTCTCTCGTTCTTTCTCATTCTATCTCTTTCTCTCTCTCTCTTTCTCTCGTTCTTTCTCATTCTATCTCTTTCTCTCTCTCTCTCTTTCTCTCGTTCTTTCTCGTTCTTTCTCGTTCTTTCTCGTTCTTTCTCGTTCTTTCTTGTTCTTTCTCGTTCTTTCTCGTTCTTTCTCGTTCTTTCTCGTTTTTTCTCTCTCTTTCTCTCTCTCTTTCTTTTTCTCGCTCTTTCTCTCTCTTTCTCTTTCTTTTTCTCTCCGTCTGTCGCTATTCTCCTCTAAGTCTGTATTTAATACACTCTCTCCATTTATCGTTATGGCATTTGATTGGCTTTGTTTTTAATTTTTTTTTAGTTTTCTCTCTCGCTTTTGAGTTTTTTTATTTCTTGGATTCCTTTCTCTTTCGCTTTTGATTTCTTTTGCCCTCGCTTTCGATCTCCCGCTTTCTCTCCCTTTGTATATCCCTCGCTTGCGTTTGACAGCTCACTATGTATTATATATTCCTTTACATTTTCTCCATTTCTTGTCTTTTATTTTGCTTTTGTTCCCGTTCTCTCTTTTGCATTTACCCTTGAATTTCTCCATCCTTGTCGGTCTCTTTTTCTGTGGCTTTCTCAATTACTACCCCTTGTTCCCAGTTCCTTTCCTGGTTCCAAAATTTTATACCCTTTTCTTCTAACCAGACAAATTTCATTTCTCCAGCCAAAAAACTCGTGTCGGAATTTTATTCGGTCAAATTTCGCCAATTGGTAGATCCGTGTCTGGGAAATGATAATATTTTTATTCCGGCACTCTGTGACCACCTGAAGAGACTCCACAGAATTTTGAGATTTTTTCGCCGTTTTGGCTGGGGCACCGCTGTTAATTATTGGGTTTTGATAAAACTCGGGGGGAACACGTAAAACGGAATGGTCCAGATGCTATTTTTTTGTTCTCGATTTTCGCCTTCGTTCGCCGGAAATTTGCCAGAAACCGTTATTTATCACCTAATTGTAAGGTATACAAGAACGTATACAAAACAATATTATCTAGGTCGAGTTTTTTATTTTGCTGAAATATGGCTCTGTTCGCTGAAAATTGACCACAATCTGTTTTTTTATCCGTTCAGCCTAGGGCAAGGCGTCTAATTATAAAATGTTCACGAAAGTCGGCGAAAGCATATACAACCGAAATATTCAAAGATCACAATTACATGAATTTGGCACATTTTCGGCGAACGAAAGCGAAAATCTGGAAAATAAAACATTGGATCTACATAATTTTGTTTTGTATGTTCTCGCTTAGTTTTGTGAAAATCCAATAATTAGCGTCTGTGCGGCAGCCAAAACGGCGAAAAAATCTAAAAATGCAGTGGTGTCCTTTGAGGTGGTCACAAAATGCTGGAATAAAAATATTGTTATTTACCAGACATGGTGCTACGATGTGGCGAAATTTGGCCGAATAATTTCGACACGAATTTTGTGGCTGGAGAATTGGAATTTATCTACTTTGTGTCTTCCCTTCTGACGTTAAAGTATGTCCTTACTTTTCCCTTCTTTCACTTCCACTAAAAAAAAGTTGGAAGGATGGATGGATTTTATCCGCACCATTTTTGTACAGTTTTTACTCACTTTTTTTACAGAAATATACATACATGAAAAAAATTCTTGAAGGTATAGATATGTTCCCAGGTTTTATTTAAAAAATCCTCAAGCGTGAGTGCGAACGTGGTGTTTTGAGAGCGAGAGAGAGAGAGAGAGAGTGAGAAAAGGAAGAGTGAGGGAAAGTAAAATAGTAGTTCTCTTTTATTGGCCGTGGGTAAAGAAAATACTACAGAGAAAGAGTGAGGGTAGACACCAAAGCTCAAATATCCATGTGCAGTTCCAGCATTTTTATTGTTAACAAAAGTGTTATAAATGACCCCTAAAGGTTGGAAACAGTAAATCTTCATGAATAGGGTTAAAAAATCCGGGGGACGTGATTGATAAACTTGTTCTTTTTTTCATGCCACTCCAAGGGGTGGTAGGAGTCGGAGTCGAAGGGGGAGATTTTTTCCCCCTTTCAAAGCCATATTATTCCTGGTGAATGTATGTGCTTATTTCATATAAGTAGAGATACTCCAGAGAAATGTGTAGGTAGACATTTGCCTTATTGTATTGCACTGGACGTAGTTTGGTATAATTCTTTCACTCCCTCGCCGTCTCTCTCTCTCATCTACAATGTCCTTTACATACATTACGTGCTAACTCACATTGACGGACACGCTTTGGTCTCACTTCCTTGAAAATCCTGACTTCTTTTCAATTTCCTTTTTACTCTTTTTCCTCTCTTTTCTTCCCTTTTTTTGGAAACCGGATAAACAGTTACATGTGTGGGTCCTCCATGTGTCAGCCTTTGGGCTTTGGAAATATACGGGAGTGGCGTATCCTACAGGGGTTGATGTACAGTTTAAAGTGACCGGCATATAAAATGGCTGCTTACGTATGTACTAAATTGATTCCAGTCACAAGAATGTATTTCCCCTATTTCTTTCCTTCCCGAAAAACCCACACTCTTTCTTGCTCTCTCACACTCTCTCTTGCTTTATTTGGCATTTCTCTTCTAGCTCCATTATTGCCTTCATCCCTCTCTTTCTCTGGTTTGCACTAGATTTCTCTTTTTGCTTCAATTTATATCTGATCCTATTTTTCTCTTTCTCTTCTATCGCCGCGTTCTTGCTCGCTGTCGCTCTCTATTTCTTGCTTCCTTTTCTGGTAGCAAAAGCTAGCAATTCTTTCTTCCCTTATTTTCTGCTCTCTAGTGTTTGTTTTCGCTTTTCTTCTTTTACTTTCTCTCTTTATGTCTCTTGCTTTCTCTTTTCTTCTTTTACTTTCTCGCTGTATGTCTCTTGCTTTCTCTTTTCATCTTCTACTTTCTCTCTTGCTTTCTCTTTTCTCCTTTTAGTGTCTCTCTTTTTGCCTTGCTTTCTCTTTTCTTCTTTTACTGTCTCTCTTTTTGTCTCTTGCTTTCTCTTTTCTTCTTTTACTGTCTCTCTTTTTGTCTCTTGCTTTCTCTTTTCTTCTTTTACTGTCTCTCTTTTTGTTTCTCTCTCTGGTTTGTCTTGTGCTTTGTTTTGCTTTCTCTTTCTTCTCATGCTGATTTTGATTTTTAGCTTTTGATCTCTTTCCATCTTTTACTTCATCTTTTTTTCTTTTCGTCGCTTGTTTTCTCTTTTTTTCTGTTCACCGCTTGCTTTCTCTTTTCTATTTTCGTCTCTTGCTGTTTCTGGTTTTTCTCCTCGAATTTCACTCTCTTGCTGTTTCTGGTTTTTCTCCTCGAATTTCACTCTCTTGCTGTTTCTGGTTTTTCTCCTCGAATTTCGCTCTCTTGCTGTTTCTGGTTTTTCTCCTCGAATTTCGCTCTCTTGCTGTTTCTGGTTTTTCTCCTCTGATGTCTCTCTTGCTGTTTCTGGTTTTTCTCTTTTGATTTATCTCTCTCTCCTTTCGTCTCTGGTTTTTCTCCTTTGATTTCTCTCTCTCTTTCCGTCTCGTGCTTTCTCTGGCTGTCTTCATCTTTATTTTTTCCCTCTCATTTTCTCGCAGGCTTGCTCTCTCTAATCATCTTTTTGTTGCTGTCTCTGTTTCTTTTTCTGTGACTTTCTCTTTGTTTTTGCAATGTCTTTCTATTTCACACTCTGGATTTCTCTCTCAATGTCTCTGAGCTCGGATACAATCTTACTCACGATCTTTTACTTCCATCTCGCCTCTCCGTTTGAAAAAAAAAATAGATGGGGCGCTCGCCGCAATTCACATGTATTACCCCGTAATGTATTAGGTAATACCAATATTTATATGCTGTTTGTAATAAGAGAGCAATTCCTTCCCTTGCTCGCAGTATCCAAAGTGATTTCCTAGGCTCGGCACATACAAACTTTTGGAAATTAAGGTAAACCCGAAAGTATATGGTGTGTGGCACCAGTAAATCCTCCACTTTCCTCTTACTGCAGTACAAATCTTTTTTGCACTTAACAAAGAATTATATGACAACATCGGCCTCACGTTTTCTTTTCCTCCTGCAAACTACATAACACATCAAAGGCGGTATCCAGGAGGATTACGTGCTCACCCCGTTTGCGGAAGATTATATTAGCAATTGCTTACGCAACGAAAGCACTGTTTTTTCCCTTGGTTAATACTTCCAGCCGGGAAAGAACAAAGGAGGTTTTATTACATTACAATTTTACTGAACGTAAGCAGAAACAAGTATAAAAAGAAACCGTTTGGAGTAAATTGAATAATTTTTGATGAGATGAAAATATCCATTAAATTTCACCATTTTTGTTTGTTTGTGATATAACTTTTTTCCAGGACTACTTTCCTTAAACCACATAACTGCAATTCAGACACAGTTTTTCCACTTGAGATTCACTCCTTTTTTTTATCTTTCGGATCAATCGACTCGAATTTCTTGTCATCGGTTCCTACTTCTTACCTTCAAAGCGTCCCCCTACCCGGAAAAAAAAAGTATTTCGCACTCAAAGAAGACTTGTCGTCATCCCTCGCTTTTGGAGGGGGAATTCATACCCTTTTCCCCTACTTGGCTTTCCCCCCTTATAATGTATTCGTGAGGAAAAAGTGTGCGTCGTCGAAGAGGAATTGGCATTTGGAAGTAAAACTCAAAACTCAAATACAAGTAAAGCTTTCCAAGTTTTTCTTGAGGGGAAAATCCACTTCTTTCCGTTCTTTCTTCGAGAGGAGAGTAACCCCCACTGTTACTCTTAAAGTACTTCTTCAAAAAAAATTGCATCCCCACTCCCAGTCATGGGTTTTTGTGGACGGGGGGTGAAACATTGAGAGAGAGAGAGAGAGATTCCAAGTGCTAACACTGAAAAAAGTCTTGCGTCTTTTTCTCTCTTTTTTTTAGAATTTCAAAACCGATTACAGATACCACTGCTTTTTTCCCTTTCTTCTCTGCTTTCTCTGGAACCATGTAGTCGCAGCATTCTACGGAAAAGGAGAAAGGAGAAGAAAACAGTTTTACATGCTCAATGCAATAGAAAAGCTCCCTTCTTCCTCTTTCTTCGTCTTGGGCTCTCTGGGTGGAAGAAAATCTTCCGTTGCATTCATTCTCAAGTGTGGGGCTGGGAAGAAAAGATGGGATTCCTTTAAAAATCGCCTCCTGGATCTTTCATTTTTGAATGGGAGAGCCCCTTAAAGGACATGCATCATAATGCTAAATGTGTGGGTGTAAGTGCCACGCTTGGGTCTCTCCCACTTGCTCCTTCCCACTCCCTTTCTTCTGTCGTCATTCCCGTGGTTTCTCTCTTTTTCATCTTTGCAACTCCTTCCTGGCCGTATTTCCTATTCTAATACATTTATACATTTTCTTCCTTTTATTTTATTTATCTCTTCCCCCTCTATCTTTTTATCCTCTTTTACTTTCTTTTTTCCGCCCTTTTATTCTGGGTTTTTTTGTTCTCTCTTGCTTTCTCTCTGTATCTCAGTCTGCATTTCTTTCTTTCAATAGCCTACTCTGCCTCTCTTCCTTTTGCTATCTCTGTGTATACCATGGTGTATCGCTATGTCTGTGTTCCTCTTTGCTGCTCTTCGTCTCTCTTTCCACGATCGCTTTGTCCACCTTTGTTTTTCTCGCTATCCCTCTTTTCTCGCTCTCTTTTTCCACCTTTGTTTCTTTCGCTTTCTCTCTTTGGCTCTCCTTTTGCTTCTCTCTGATTTTCTCGCTTTCTCTCTGGCTCTCCCTTTGCTTGTCTCTCTCTCTTTTTCTCTCTCTGATTTTCTCGTTTTCTCTCTGGCTCTCCCTTTGCTTCTCTCTCTGATTTTCTCGCTTTCTCTCTGACTCTCCCTTTGCTTCTCTCTCTTTTTGTCTCTCTCTTTTTGTCTCTCCCTGATTCTGTCTCTCTTTGTCTCTTTGCCTCCCTCCCTCTTGGTCTCTCTTTGTCTCTTTGCCTCCCTCTCCCTTGGTCTCTCTTTGCTTCTCTCTCTTTTTGTCTCTCCCTGATTCTGTCTCTCTTTGTCTCTTTGCCTCCCTCTCTCTTGGTCTCTCTTTGTCTCTTTGCCTCTATCTCTCTTGGTCTCTCTTTGTTCCTCTTTGGTTCACTCTCCCTTGGTCTCTCTTTGCTTCTCTCTCTCCCTTTGTCTCTCTTTGCCTCTCTCTCCTTCTCTCTCGGTCTTTCTTTACCTATCTCTTTGCTTCTCTCTCTTTGTCCATATTTGTCTCTTTTTGTTTCTCTCTCTTTCTTCCTCTCGCTTTGCCTCTCTCGGTTTCTCTCACTTTGTCAGTCATTGGTTTTATCTCTGATTGTCCCTTGTTGTTGCTCTCTCTCTCTGTCTCTCTTTATTTATTATGTTTTTCTCTCTTTATCCCTCGTTACTTTCTTTGTATCTCTGTCTTTGTCCTCATTTGCTCTCTCTGCCCATTTGCTTTCTCTGCCATTTGTAGTATCTTGCCGTCTTACTTTTGTTTTGCTCTTCCGTATACTTTCCTTTTCTCTCTTCCGTTGCCTCTCAGCGTCTCCATCCTTTTATCTTTCTGTCGCTATTTCCGAATTTTTCTCTCTCGTTTATTCGTTCTCCTCTTTCTCTTTCTCCAACGCAGACATACGTAGTGATTGATTCCGTGTCTAAGCAGCTGTGATTAACCCTCGTCTTTATGTGTTTCTGACTGTGTCTCTCGATATCTTTCTATTTCCATGAGATTTGCATCTCTCTCCATGTTTCAGCCTATCCTTTGTACCCTTGGCAATATCCTCTCGTTGTCCTCCGGCAGGGAGTAGATCATCCTTTTGCCTAGTGCGTCTCATTCCCTCTACCGTACGTCTTCTCTTTATGTTTTTTCTCCATATCTTATGTTTCCTGGAACAAATACCTACGTAAATATATCCAGGAAGAAAATAGTGGCTCAAGGTTTAAAGTCACAAGGAAAAAGAAGAGGGAAAGAAAAGTAACAAAAAAGAAGTAATGTAAGGTTTTTGCGTGGAAAAGGCTTTAAAGCTGAAAGAAGTAAGTACTTGTCTACTCCATCTCCGACCTCCTCTCACTGTTCTTCCAAGGTATGATGATGTGCAAACTGGGGGGGGAGGGGGAAGTTACGTTCATAATACTAAACTACTGAGGAGGGAGAAAAAATCGTGGAATAGGGGGGATAGACGTTCATTGAAAAAGTTTTTTTTTTCTGTACTCACTTTCTCTCTTTTTCCCTTCCACTTTCCCTCTCTCTGTCTGTCTCTTCCTCCCCTTTAACTGCAGGAAGAAACATGACATTTCACCGCTTTTGTCCCTCCACGGGAAAAAGGGATGGAAGTACTGTTGGGAGGGGAATGTAAGGTGAGGACATAACAAGGGGTTTCATCTCGAGTAGTCGGTCTGAATTATTGTGGAAAAAAAGAGTTATGTACCATTAAACTTTCTCCCACCCCTCGTCATGACATACTGATAAATGCATGGGACGAACTACTTTCTCCTATTCTTCCTTACTTTCTCTTTTTTGAAAAAAAATATAGATAAAATGGGAAACTTTCACAATTCCCAACCTTCTCTCCGGTGTAATCAAAAAATCGGGAATGAAAGGACATTTTTTCCAAGAAACTCCACCCACACATTTTTCCTTTTAAAAGGATTCATTTGACTGTGAGGGAGAAAAGGGCATAAATATTTTAGAGGAAGGGACATTATTATTACTTGTTTGGTTATGGCCTTCATGCATAAAGGCCATGTTGAGGAGCGTACTAGAAGTGAACGTGTGTGGGTGATGTTGTTGAGGAGAACACGGTGATTTTTTGCCCTTTTGAATGCTCGCCTTTGAGTGGTTCCAAGAATATTTAGTCCCATTTCACATGGAAAATGTGTGCCTGGAGGTGAAATGAGAGAGGAACTTCCATCTAATCATCTCATCATCATCAACAACCTCCTACTCAGCATCGTCATTTCCCTCCCCTTAAATGAGGGGAAGGTTGAGGAGGAAATGCAAATAAAATAATAATAAAGAGTAATATAAATAATAAAAAAAAATACATCCCCATTTTTCCAATGGGGCCTCATCATCATCATGATTCTAAAGGGAGAGAGAGAGAGAGATGGGAGGATGAGGGGAGATCCGTAATTGGATTCTGATGATCAACTTTTGGCAAGGAAAGAAAGTTTACTACGACTTCTACAATAAAAGGGGAGTTTGTTTTTTCTAGATCTAACATTTCCCCCCTTTTATATTTGATCACACACTCACGTAGGATGGGGAAGCCGGTTATATGGGGGGGAAGGAGAGAAGTTGTCTATGTTGTTGCTTGAGTGAATTTAATTTGCATATATGTTCCATCCACTTCTACATTCACCCCTCCGCCTCCTCCCCCTCCCTCCAGCCTCCTAGCAACACAATTTTCTGATTCAAAACCCCTGCAGCTTTTAGAGGATGAAAGCCGGATTTTTTTTTTCCTTTTTTTTATTCCTTTGAGGAACAAACAGTTTCTTCGGAGAAAATATTTTTCTGTATACCTCAGATAGATGAAATTCTAAATGCACACACGCACAACTTTTTTAACAAGCTTGTTATTCACTTTTTCGTAACCTCAACAAAGTTTTGTTTAAAAACATTTTACATACAAGAACAAACTTTTTTTTTTGCTTCACTGAAAAGGGGGATAAATGGAAGAAGCATCTACGATTTGGATGACGGAGAAAATTTGTCCAAGTCATGTATACATGTACATACATATGTATGTAACTCATTAATTTTTTTCCCAAGTCAGAACCTTACAAACTGGCATCAAATTTCGGATAATAGTGGATAATGATTTCATCAGCGCTCCCACATCCCCCGCCAATTTGAAAGAATTTTATGGTATTTTTGATGATCCTTGAATGATCCTTGAATGTAAGTATTACTACAGTCGAACCTCTCTATAACGTGCTCCCTTATAACAGGTTTCTCTCTGTACCGGTGGCTGAAAATGCTTCCCTCAAAAACTTTCTCCAATTGTGAACATAGACATTTCTGTTCTCTATAACGGTTATTCGTTATAACGGGGAAAATATGCTGATTTAAGGAGAACCGTTATAAAGAGGTTCGGCTGTATACATACCTATCTATACTATAATTAAGTATGTACATACATTTTTAAAGGCTGAGATCGAGGTGAAAGCATAATTTAAGGGGGAAAAGGATTTTGTGATTGACGTCAAGTGCTAATTCGGGAGTGTCGGTTCACGTGATTTGCGTTGGATTGAAAGCAAAAACAACATTAACTACAGCTCCATGTTTGGTTGGGTATATATGAAAACAAAGGAAATTGCGTGTATACCAAAATGCGGCAAACAAATGGGGGAAAATTATTAAATTACGGTAAATTTTTAAGGAAAAGGTTGCAAAGTGAAATTCAAGAATCCTGTGGGTTCTTCGTGGAAGACTCCACAAAATTGGCAAGTCGACGAGAAAGTAGGGAAATTTGAGAAAAGTCAAAGATCCCTTTGTGTTTGAATCACTTGGTGAATAATAATAGCGGGAATGGCAGAAAAGGTAATACTTCCGAGAAATTAAGAAATCAATGTTGTCATGGTGAATTGGAGACGGAGAGAAAGTCAAGGGGGAAAAAGAGATTGTAAAATGTATGTACGTATTTTTACCAAGAAATCAAGCCACAGAGAAAGATGAAATAGGAAAAAAAAACAAGGATTGGGATAAAAATGAAAGAAAAGGAACAATTCCACCACTATTAGATTTCTCCCTCCAACTCCAAGGAGACGTCCAAAGCTATAGGAATCCCATACGTATACTTTTCCCGGTTGTAAAGGAACATTGGAGCGATTATTACTATTTTTCCTTCTGAAAAATTTTTTTCTATTTTTTTCACGCAATCATTTTTTTTTTGTTTTTTTCCAATACAAAAGAGGTGGTGGCATTGATATAAAAAAAAGGTTTCTTTTGATTTAATGCACATAACGCTCCCTCCTTTGTTCTGGGCCATTGTTCTTGGTTAAACAATGCGTGCATAAAGAGTAATGTGGCACAGTCAACGCGTGGAAATTCCAGTTCGCGGTGGAAGGAGAAAAAGAGGATGACGAGAGGAGGAAGAAGCACAGGAAATATAATCAGGATGGAGTCCATACATAAGAAGGAAACTTGTACCTGTTGTTTCACCCGGCCTTCACATTTCTATACATATACACTCTTGCCCTATTTCTTCCTCTTTTACATAATGCACTCCGCATCTGCCACTTACACTATTTCTTTTCCCTCTTTCCCTTCACTCTTTATTTCCCTGGGAAGATCAAAGTACCTTCTTTATTTTTGCAGAATATGAAATGAACTGCAATGGAGCTAGAATTTGGCAAGGCAATCTTCTTGCCCTGCAGATTCTGTTTCACTTTTTCCGGCATGCATTAGGAGATTAGAAGCTTCATAGTGCATAAAAAGCATCAAATGCCAAATGCATAAAAAAAACTTCAAATGCCAAATGCATAAAAAGCATCATCGGAATACTTTCCTTCACACTGTTTTGAGTTACTGCAGGTTTTAGACACTTTAAAACATATGTTTGCACAAATAAAACATAAAAGAAGAGTAATTTGAAAAAGAGAATATTTCCGAAAGATGGGGAAAATTTCAAATAAATGATACTAAATAGTGGAATATTGCATAGGCATAAAATTCATGGAAGTTGAGCTCAAAATCTTTAGATTTTCTTGAATTTTGTCAAGAAATACTCCAAATTAAAGGAGTAAAAAAAGCATGAGGTTCAGGGGGAAATATAATTTTGTGATAAATAATATAGGTAATTATTTTGTAATGAAAAGCACAAGCTAGCTCTATACTTAGGAGAGTATTAATGATGAAAAGCCATGAAATGTAGTTAGTATTTGCATATGGTTAACGGTTTTCAACATTAACAAATGGTCCACATTTTTACAAATCCGTAGATCGTCGTTTTAATAATAATAATAATGTATATACTAATTAGAGACATCCAAAAGCATAAAAATCATAAATGTAAAATGCCACTTTAGACCCCGAATGTCTAGATGGAATGCATCTTAGGTACCTTGGACATTATGATTTCATAAAAAAAATAAAGCCTAAAAAGGCATAATAAGCATAATCAATTTCAAAAAGCATAATTGATTCCAAACGGCATAATTGTCAGACAATTAGCCCTAGAAGTCAATATTTCGAGGAGAATTTTATAGATTTACTTTTATAACGGCATGTTCGTAAGCATCGTTGATGTTTAAAGTAAAAGTTCCGACTGTATAGCTGATATTAATTGTTTTCTTTGCCGTTTTTGTTGCTAATTAATGAGTGAAAAATTCTCAGGATTCCTGAAAATCATTTGCTGCCACCAATTCTTTAAAATTTACCATTTCAGACCATTTCATAATTTCTGTGGATAAAATCCGCATAATCTGCACGTTTTGTAAAATTTTAAAAGCTTATTGAGTCTGTAAAAAGCATACTTTTTAAAAGCATAATCGATTTTGGCAAAAAGCATAATTAATTTTGAAAATACAGCATTATGTGGTTGTCCCTAATAATAATATATACATATATAATAATATCTCCTGGGCTTTCTCCCCCTTCACAGTTATGTATGTGTAGTAAATGTAGATAATTATATTTATGGCCCAATTCTTATTCTTCTATCTTTGCTTCATTTCCCTGGAAAAGTAATACATTTCCTTGCCCCATCATTATAGCTTTGGAATCAGTCCTGGCATGCCAACTTCTACATTCCTAATGTCTGACGGAGACCATGGAGCTGACGATACCGATTTTGCCATGTAAACAGGATCCACAGAAAAATGTTTCCCACCTTGCAAGTGCCACGAAGGTCACGGTTTACCTTCCGTATCAAACGGAGTACGCAGGGAATCGTAGGAGCGGTTGTTGTGAAGTTTGCGTACAACGCCTGAGACAATAGATACTTTAAATGTTGAGGAGGGGGAAATAAAATATTTAACTTATTTCAATTTTACCAGTCCAGAGTATATAAGACGGAAATGATGTGCCCTTCAATCACTCAGTGTACTTTCGCTTCCCCCAATAATATCAACGTATAACTCCTACCTTTAGGTAATTTTTCTTCCTTCTTCTGCAAATCCAAATAATCGGAAAAACGAACTCATCAATTTTTATAACTCGCGCTAATTCTTATGTAAACTCCTTTCTCTACATTCCTATATAGGCTCTCACTATGAAGCTCCTCATCGTCTTGTCTCTCGCAACTTTGGCCGTTGCCTCGCCGCAATATTATGGCGGCGGAGGAGGAGCTGCCGCAGCTGCTGCCGGGGCCGGAGGCGGTGGCCTTGGGGGCTATGGCGGAGGCGCTGGCGCTGCCGCGGCTGGTGCCGGCGGTGGTTATGGAGGATATGGTGGTGGTGCTGGCGCGGCAGCTGCTGGTGCTGGTGGTTATGGAGGCGGCCTTGGAGGAGCTTACGGTGCTGGTGGCGCCGCCGGTGGCGCCTATGGCGGCGGTGGATACAACCAAGGAGGTTTGAGTGCCCAAAATTCTGCCGGTTACGGTGGTGCCGCCGGAGGCTGGGGTGCTCAGGGATCCCAAGGAAGCGTTGGAAACCAATATGGAGCTGCCAACCAGGGACATTTGATTGCTGGTAACCAAGCTCAAGGATCTGCTGCTGCCGGACACGTAAGTATTTGGACAGTTTTTTGGGTCATTATTTTCACATTGACCATGTGGACCACTTTTTGAATTGATTAATTGGGTTTGTAAATTTTGATAAATTTGGGTTTGTTTCCATTCTAGTCTGGTGGTGGTGCTCAAGGAAGTGTTCTGCACGCGGCTCAAGGAGCTCAAGGATCCCAATCTGGTGGTCAATTCGCTCATGGCGGTGGTCACAACGCAGGAAATCATGCTAGTTATGGAAAGAAATTCGGATCTTCCACCACCTTCGGAGAGTCCTTTGGAGATTCCGGTAGCTTCAACAAGGGATTCGATTTTGGAAATGGGGCTCAATCTGGTGCCCAAGGATCTCAGGGATCCACCCTTGGCGCTGCTCAAGGCTCTCAGGCTGCTGCTTCTGGCTATTCTGGTCACCAAGGAAGTGGTGCAAACTCATTGAATCTTGGACATGCTCAAAGCGCTTATGGAGCTGGTGGTGCCCAGGGATCCCAAGGATCTGCCGGTGGCTGGGGAGCAGCTAACAATGGGTACAATCAAGG
>JAQGBT010003604.1:0-19050 GCA_034698585.1 Disparrhopalites patrizii | reverse complement strand
GCATTAATTAAAATAACGCAGAAACAAAATTTACATAGCGGAGAAAGCATTAATTAAAATAACGCAGAAACAAAATTTACATAGCGGAGAAAGCATTAATTAAAATAACGCAGAAACAAAATTAAAATATCGGAGAAAGCATTAATTAAAATAACGCAGAAACAAAATTAACATAGCGGAGAAAGCATTAATTAAAATAACGCAGAACATATTGAAATAATGAGGACAACATAAAAATAAAATACATGCAAAAATAACAGAAAAAACGCTGAAGTAAAGGAGAAAACGACAAATTGAATGAAAATGTCGAAGATGAATTCATACATTTGAGCATATATTATGGACTTTACTAATGGAGAGGCCCTCAAATGCATCTGAAGTGAGAGTAATTACAACAATTTTCAAAGGAAAGAAACACAAAGGGAAAGGGGATTTTCAGGTGAGTTGAGAGCCGAATTCCTGGGAGTGATGGACGTGGGATGACGCTCGGTGATAGAAAAAGAGCGAGACAGAGATGAGAGATACACAGATGGAGAGAGAGAGAGAGAGAGAGAAATAAAAATACAGGGCGGCATGTCCATTGAGATGAGACGAGTGCGGGGTGGGAGAGAAAGGGTTGCCGACAAAAGGTTTTCGCTCTTGATAAGAATAATATTTCCATATCGGATTACCTTTCTACTTAAACCTTTTCCCCCGCTAAATAAGTATATATATTTTTTTATTATTATTTTTTCGCCGAATTATACACATCCAATGATAAAGATTATAACATGGGACATCTACCAATTGACAAATGGAGAGCACCCCGCACAGATAATTTGTTGACTTTAATTGCACCCGCTGATCAAGTGGCGGTGTACAGGTAGATTTTATTTTATTTTATGCACTGTAATAATAGTGAGTAAATATTCTCTTTCTAACATCTTCCGCCGCTATTTGTTCCTCCTGAAATTTAAACCCATATTTATGTATTTATTATGATCATTAAAGGGAGCGGATGTGCACCCGTAAAAGCAAGGAATTTCGTAGATCCCAATAATCTGGAGGTTTCATTGTCCAACAATGACAAAGGAGGATTTTTTCTTTGCCAAACAATCTATATAGGAGATGCGCTCCTACAATTAAAATCAAACCGCGTTGTAATGATCCTGTTCTTGTTATTTTCCCACTTTTTTTTTTATTTTTGTGACGAACCCGACTCTATTATGCAGACGTAAATGTCTCTTAAGCAATAAATCTTTATCTTCCCTCATAAATGCCGGAGATCAAAAAAAGCCAGTTCCAAATGAAGTTTTGTATGCTTTAAACCCTCAATTTGCTAACGTTTGTTCAAGGCTCCTATCAAAATGTCAACATAAATAGACCTTTGACAAAAAAAAAAATGTGTGCGCAAATTCAGAATTTGGCACATCTCCTGCCGGCAATATACACAGACATATAATAAATAGCATTAACATTTATCTCAACCCTTCCATTGTATAATGTATATACGCAAATCTTTATTTAGCACCCATAATGTCTGTTGGTTTATCATGAGTCATTAGACAAGCCCCGTATAATTATGGCAGAATATGCCTCAATACTCATGTAGTAAATACACCGCCTGTGCCAGCCAGAGTGGCCAGTGTCATTGCGTAAAACATTCAAATGTGCAGTCATTGGCAATGTCTGTCGTAATTGTCATTAAAAAATTAAAATATTACTCAGGATTCCCGCGAATTTAACTATAGCAAAAGTCGAATTAGCCTGCAGATGCTTTTTCGCTCAGTTTATGCTTTACCTTGGATATTTAGAAAACAAATAAAGACATGAATATGTAAATACATATGTATCCATACATATGTATCGTATTTATACATATACATGTATTTGAAAAACGTGTTTAATATATGTACATTTTTAATTGTATGTTATTTTCAAAGACAGATATTTTCGACGTGTATTTTGTCATTTGTATGTAAATATACGAGAGATTTTTTGGAACTATTTTGCTGTATTTTATAATTTAAACCAACACCAATTAAGGCAAAATACAATTTGTAATTTGTTGATTGTGCTCTAATATACAAATGCACGCATATGATACGTATTTTAAATACATTTATTTGTATTTTGTATTTCAAATACGTATTTTAAATACAACTATTTGTATTTTGTAAGTAAAGTACGTTTTAAATACATTACTAGCTGCGGATATATTTTGTAATTTGCATTTTGTGTTCGACATAAAATACAATTGTATTTTGTAATTTGTAATTAAATACTTGGGGATCAGCCAAATGTAATTGATTTTTAATTAAAGCCTTGGAGTGTATTTGTATTTTGTAATTAGTAGGTAATTGGAACTAACGTATTTTGGCCATCTCTGATATTTATCCACGTACATACGCGTATATCAGTACTCAGCGTAAGTTAATAGTCGACTCTCTCTATAACGGTTGCCCTAAAATCAGAAAATTTTCACCATTATAACGAAAAACCAATACAGACAACAGAAATTTATATGTTAACAATTGGAGACAATTTTTGAGAGGAGCATTTTCTGCCACCGTTACAGAGAACAAATCGCTATATATAACATCATACATTATGCATAACATATATGTACATATTTATATAATGCATACATGCATACTTATGAACATCGAATGCCCTTATGTAGGCGTGAGGGGACCTTTCGTGAATAAGGTACAAGTTGGCAAGGGGAAATTCCCGATGTTCCCCAACAAAAATGCGGGCTCTGAACTAACAAACCAGATAAAGCCCTAACGAGTATGAAAATCAATGTTACAGCATCCACAATGCACAAGCATGTGGATATGTAATGTGTCATGTGATTATACATACATCCAAGCTCACACCTTCCAAACAAAATCATCACAAAATCGGATGAACTCATTCAAGACATGTCAAAAATTACCATTTGAAAAAACACATGATTGATATGGTAAAATGGAAATTCGCTTTTATAAAGAAGAGAAAGGGACCACAGAAAGGGTTAAACGGGGTTCCAAAAGTCCTATAAAAATCCTGAGGAATTGCCTTTATAGCTTCATAGGATTTGCCTTTATTCATCAGGTAGGAAAGAAAGGCTATACGAATCCACAAAAACAACATTGAGAGGAGAAGGTCTGACTTTGCCACAGTGCTGGAAGAGGGAAAGGAGACATGTGTGTTTGCCCAAAAACTCTCTGAGTCGAGGACTGGCTGGAAACGTGGAAGGAGGGGGAATGATCCAGCCAGGACTATCGAATCACAATGAGTTGGAACACGAAAAGGTCCTCATACACAGAGCCTCTCCAGCACTCCCCTGAATATGGGTACATATATGACTAAACAAACACTGGAGAATTTTTTAGTCCCTCTCCAGGTCTTCTTCCATCCCCCAAAAACAGTTTTCCGGGACGTTCGAGGCAGATTTCTTTTAAAAAATTCTAACTTAAAAGATTTCTTCTCTTCCAGCACGAATGGTATGGTTTTCATATGGTAGGAATTTGTAAATTAAACCCGCAGCTTAATCTTCTCGTCACTTGTACGTTATTAGGCTGGACAAACCAAAAAATGGAAGAAAAAAAATCAGTTTTTTAATCAGTTTTCATGTCCCAAAAATAAATTGGTTTCTCTCAGTATTTTTTTTGGCCACTGCGCGTCTTCATAATATTGTCCCTGCTAATTGTGTGCCAGCAAAGTTAATAAAGGAGTCCCCGAAAAAGGCTGGTGTGACGAAGGGATTAGGTGACCGGAAAGGAAATTAGTCAAAAGGTTAAGTTCTCGCCGAGGGTATTTTTGAGAGGAGGAAAGCGACACTTGAGGGAGTCCTTAACCAAAATTAGTTCATTTATATCTGTACATATGTACATGATATATATAATTACATATAGATATGTATATGTACCAATGTCTATACAAATGTTTCTTGGCAGTCGAATCTTATTAAAGAAAAAGTATATACACTAGGACACATTGCCCAGTATTTCCCTCCTCCTTTTTCCTCTCCTCTTTTGTCGATTCTTTTGAAGGCTTTTTTCTCTCTCCAATCACCGAGACAAATTATGTTGTGTCAGCTTAAGTACCCCATATACACTTTCCTTTAGCACGACTAATACACTCTGCAACACATGTAATCAACCACAATCTAAACGACCCGTATAACTTTCAGTATTGAAGAGAGAGAAAGACGGAGAAATAGAAAAGGAACAAAAAGCCGCCGCAAGAGCAAAGAAGGAAAGGACTTTTTTTCAAAAGAAAAGAACAAGAAGGGGGAAAAGCCTTCCACTTCATTCATTTTTGTGGTCCTTTTTTTTCCTCCATGGCTTTCTGGACAAACAATTGTCATGTTTTTCCAAACCCCGGTGAAATGGAGCCGCAGCGGGGTAATAATAATATTGAAGTTCACAAATGACTCTATTTACCAAAAGAGCTGGAAAACATGGCTCATTCATCTTAAGCCTGTGCTAAGGTCAGGGATATTGACATAGGTAAGTAATATTCCTAATATATATAGGAACACCCAATCTACATACATATATGTGTGTCCATCCAAATTAAATACGGACATGTCATGTAATTACTGGCTATAAAGAGAAAGCCGCCTTATTATTCAGTTGACTTACACGTGTAATTATCCTATTTTGAACCAATTTAACCAGACCCAATGTCTCATTTGGGCTTAATCATTTACGCAGAGATGGTAAAATTACAGCGTATTAAAAATACATGTATATTTGAAATCCGTATTTAAAATACATTTTTGTATTTGATAATTGTAATTTTCAAATACATAGATACTCATATTTTCTACATGTATTTTTTAATTTGTATTTAAATACACGAGATTCTTTGGAACTAATTATGCTGCATTCTGTTTTAAAAGTGCACCAAGGCAAAATAGAATTTATAATTTGTTGATTGTGCTCTAATATACAAATAGACGCATATGTTACGTATTTTAAATACATTTATTTGAATTTTGTATTTAAAATACGTATATATCCAATTCTTTGTATTTTGGAATTTAAATACATTACTAGCTACGGATGTATTTTGTAATTTGCATTTTGTGTTCGACATAAAATACAATTGTATTTCGTAATTTGTAATTAAATACTTGGGCAGCATCCAAATGTGTTTGATAATTCGTAATAAAAGCCTTCGAATGTATTTGTATTTGGAACTAAAGTATTTTGGCCATCTCTGCATGTACAAATGTTCCTTTCCAAAAATCGGAATTCCCTTTTTACTCTTTTTATCCCGTTAAACCTTCGTACTTTAAATCATTCTCATGGGACTGGGAATGGCGCTTTGTTGACGGGATCCACAATCAAATTCTGCATAATTAAAAGGGTTAAAAGCAATAAGAAGTCGGTATATTTCTGGATCCTGAACTAGGCCATGGCAAGAAGGGCATCTGTGAAATTGAATTTCATCGAAAATAAATGTTTGCTAATTAGTCCCTTTTGCAACTAAGACTTGGAGCATGTAGTCAAAAAATCCCCATAAGCATGGATATGCCTGTTGAAGAAGGACAGGATCACCCACTGGAAGGAAATGGTGAAAAGAGACCGCTGGACGCCTTCCAGTGAAGGGGAGAAAGGCGGAAAGAGCCTCGTTTGAGAATACAAACAACAATATGTTCTTTGTTAATCCTTGCCCACTAAAACCAAAGAGCAATTTTCACATCATGTGTATAGGTACTAAATACGTACTTATATACATACGTATTTACATGTGTAGGTACATTGTTGGTAGAGGAAGCCAGTGAAATTAGGTGGAATGGAGGGTCATGAAGGTCGGGAATAAAGCATTGGTTGTAAAAAAAAATAAGTTCTTTGTAAAATTGGAAAAAAAGAAGGTATATTACTCCATTGAGTGTTCTTCCTCCGTTTTTGACATTGATATGAGAGAGAGGATGTAAGACGAGATGGGCTCTTCTCACCCTCATCTCTTTCTCTGTTATTCTTTTTAAGGGAAAACATCATTGACGAGATTTTTTTGGGAGGAGGAAGAATGGGTGTAGTTAGTAAGTGTATTAGGGGAGGGAATCACCCTCTCAGGAAGTCGTCGAAGTGTCTGACCGCTAAAAAGTGCCGTTCAAAGCAGACCTTCAGGAGCCGGGTAAACCTTCAAAAAAAATACAAATATGTGTATAATAGAACGTTGTGTACTGAACATGTACGTAAACTGGAAGTTGGATCATCTTTCCAGGCACATGTGTCTGGTATCTCGGCGTGAAATTCCCTTTCAACCCTCAACCAAATTTTCGATCACACAGTAGCTCGTCTAACCAACTAAACCACATTTACCCCGCCGTCGCACATGTACGGACGCATGCAATTAAACGGAATATTACAAGAGCTACAAGGTTGGAATTCCATGAATTGTACTCGGAATTGTTTCCCAGCAAAATTGGGAACGTAACGTCAAATTCTATTTTACAGCATTTTCCCTCTTGTTTGATTCGACGAAAGAGCACAAATTCAAATTTTACATGGTTTTAAGCAAAGTACAAAGACTTTTGAATCGGTATTCGAATTAAAATCGAAATTATATGTAGTCATATTTTTCAGTATTTTAATCGGAATTAGTATCCATATTTTTGTCAGAAAAATATTTTGCTTGCAATTTATAATTATATTCGAAATTCAAATTTGTAATTTGTACATTCGAAATTCAAAAGTTGGCATTTGGATTCCGATGTCCCATACTTTATTGGTATTCGAAAATTCTTTCATTATGTTGCTAATTCCCGCCTTTGAGCAAGTTTTTTTTTGCAAAAACAAGGTATTGCAACAATGATTTTTTCAATTGGCAGTAATATAACTATTTCGTCCGTAAAAGCATTACATTTACAAAACCAGAGTTGCGGAATCAATTTATAATTTTGTGCATTGATTTTGCTTTTATTTTTTGAGCTACAAATTATGCCAGATTGCATTACAAATAAATTTTTAAGAGTATTCGATAAGTATTTGGATATAATTCATGTCTCAATACTTGAATAAAATTGTATTGGAATTAGAATTTATATTTTAGAGATCCGAAATTTAAATTTGTATTCATAACTACGAAAAACTCGTATTTTAATTCGAATTTTAATTCATTATTTTTTCGGATGTCATTCCTTGGTTTTAAGAACAAAATGGAGTATTTGTATGGGAAAATCATATTTAAAGGAGGCAAAAACTTATTTCTCTCCCAAGTTTCGGCTTGATTCAATGTCCCAACAATTCTGCTACACTTCGAGGTTGGTAAATATTTTGGTAGTTCCCCCATTTTTCACCTCCAGTGAAAACCTACCACGGAATGTTCGCCGATTTGCATTGTTGAGAGATTGGATGAGGGGAGAAAGTTACATGAGAGGAACTCTCCCGGAGTAAAAAAAATCGATGGAACAACCCGCATTTTGCTAATGCCAGAATAATGACAAAGTTTGCTATTATCCTAAGAGTGCATAGAAAGCTCAAAAGAAAACAGAGGGGCATATGTACGTATGGGAATACCCGGGTATATTTCCCAGCGAAGAGCCCTCCCTCTTCATTTGGAGAGAGCTTCCAGTGTGTAGGAACAAGTGCTCAAAATGCTGTTTACTCTCAGACTTTTTTTTCGTCCTACCGTCCCAGCAAAGCTTTTACTAATACACTGTACTTCTCCACATTTTAAATCTCTTTCCCTTATTCCTCCTCTTTCCCGAGAAAAATCAAGGGGAAGTAAGAGAGTTAGACAATTGTTTGATTTTCTTCTTAAAACAGTTGATCTTGTTCTCACAGATCGATACACCATGGCACTCAAGTGTCACTCCTTCGTATATAAAAAAAAAAGTCCTTCTCCACTTCTCCAACATGCTCTTTTTTAGTAGAGACTTTCCATTTTCAAAACTTTTCCCCCTCTTCATTGCTGGCGGATGTGAAGGGGGAACAATGAGGAAAAATGTGAGGGATATGAGGACGGGAATGTGGAGGCAAGAAAAAGAGCCTGGAGAGGGATTGCGAGAGAAAGCTGGAGAAAGAGAGAGAGACAAAGAATTCAAAGTAAAGGGGATAAGGACAGAGAGAGAAGAGAGAAAGCGAGAGAGTTTGAGAGAGAAGAATGAGCAAGTTGACTTTAAGTAGACAAAAAGTGCTCTAAAATGCTCTTTTATCACAAATGTCAATATAACATCCTTTGTAGATGTGGAGAGGCTGAGCTTGGAAATCATTTTTGCATAAACGAAAAGTTTTCTGTAGGAGGGCTAAATCTATTTCGGGTAGGAAGTATGTTGACTCAAAGGATCACAACTTCACTCTCGTACGTCCTTTGTCATTTTCATTTTTGGAAATTAAAAGCTGGCAGTTTGGTCGTTTATACGGGCTTTATTCTGTAGCATAACACACAACATTAACTACCGCCGTTCCTGCGTCATTATGTGGCTACATCCTTAACGGAAATATTTTGCTATAATTCCTTTTTACATAAGAGCATGTGTATATATACATATATGTATATGTATACATCTACGTACATAGATATCATCATGTATCCGCATACATATAGGTATGTCGTTACAACAATGCCTTCTTGGGGCAACGTAAAACACGCAATTAATAGATTGTTTTTGGGAATCACACAATTATACTAAATTACAGATACAATGAAGTCAATAACAACACGTCCCTTATAACGGTAAGCTGTTAACGGTTGCTGTTAAAGTAAGACCCTACCGGGATTTTCGAAGGTTCTTCTTCCTAAATGTTAACGCACTGAAAGGGTTGCTTCCGAAAATACTCATACGCTTTCATACAAAGATGGAAAATTCCGTCTGGGGGCAGCTTGATTGGGATAGAAATTTATTTTAAAGGTTGTTGCAAGCGGTATTGGTTTGTTAGTGCGTTTGATAAGCTTCCAAAACAGGGGTGAGGGAAGGTTCCAGAAGATAATCCAGGATATTCCAGGACGACAAGGTTTGCATGTGTTCCCCAAGGGTCGTGGTGGATTGTGGGAATGACAGTAGTTCCATTTCGGTAGCCCGCATTTTTCACGATGCTTTTACTGGAGCTGTGAAAGCAGCCGTGGCTCTGTGACTTACCACGTGTTCTTCCCAAATTTTTCCTCCACATCTCCAAAACTTTTTTCTAACCCTTCCAAAAACATGGAACTCGCATCAAAATACGAAAGAAGCTCCAACGACAGCTTTTTCCCCTCTTGTACTTTCCTCGACCCACGTTTGCAGTGGATTTTACGTTCAACTTTCCACAAATATGTACAGACCTACATATATATTTGGGTATACACAAATCCATAAAACAGCCGTTTTTTCAATACTAGCATTTCTTTTTCGACATTAAAGGATGGCACGATCATGATTTTATTACAACAGGGAAAACTACAGTCCAAAAATTAAGTTCAACATTAATTTTTAATGATTCCAAGCTGTTCCAGCCTAGGTATGCCTGGAATCATTCACTAAATCTTTTCTAAATTGAATTTGCAACTTCTCCGTGGAATTCTGGCAAAGCTGCAACAATCATTCTCAAATTAAGGTTTGATTCAGGTTGCAATTCATGGTTTCACTGTACTGAAGTACTAATATGACTAATTCCAACTTCTAACCAACGTTTTAAACACTGAAAGGCTTTAAAGTACCTTGATTGTAGTCCCAGGATCATTAACGCCATCTGTATTCAAATAATCATCATACTCGAATCGTTTCAATGCTTCAATATGTGAAAACGCAAAACCTGTTACTGTGATCTTATTTTTAATTGCAAATAGTGATTAAGATACAAAACTTTGAATTTTCGTGTAGAATATAGAACGATGTTGGTATTTGATTATTACAATTACATTTAATTACAAATACCACATGAAAGTCCTTCCAGATATCCAGACGTGACAGGGATCCCAAAACACGAAGGTTCCGGCGAACTAAAACAACGACCGAGCAGCTTCGAATTTGCATTTAATATTTTTTATATGTGACCCAAAAATCGTCCCATGTGACCTTTCACGCGTAAAACTCCATTTATTATACATATTTCCAAGTACGTAGTTATAAGTTGTACCATTTCAGAATGAATAATTACATAATTCGATTAATTAATTGTACTTACCTTACAAATGCAGACACTTGTAGGGAATTTCTTTCTGAAAACTTCAGCAATCGTGCGGTTTTCAAGCACCTTTACTTTTTTAGATCTATACATTTCCCGATTTTCCTGGGAGTTAAAAGTAATGATTCTAAATTTTCGCAAAAAAAAAATCAACTTTTGAGTTGAAAACAACAATTGGTTCAGTCTTTGATTAATAAAGTCAACCTATAGAGAGCTCCAGAAAACGAAATTAAAGTATGAAATACACTGAAAATGAATCGGATGCTCAAAGCTTGACCTTTGACCTGAATCCGAAAAAAACTTCCGAGCAGGAAAAACTATTTACGGTGAAGATCGAACCAATCCAACAAAAACGATAACGTTCAAAGAAAAAAAGAAAAAGTTACCGTTACATTGTTACATATATAGCTATTTAGCTACATGTTTTGTCTGACAGCATCAAAAATTACCGACGAGTTTTTTCGGCAAAACTGAGAAAACGGCATAAAAAAAAGAAAATTTGTAACGTTGAGCATTTTTAACACTATCGCCATCTTCCCGCTAAAAATTCGAACTTTAGCGCCCGCAAACACAATTGGAGAAGCAGCTCCAGATCAAAGCTCAGGAATGGTCCTGCTCCCTTGAACAGGCGGAAAAATCAAAAAATATTTTCATGCTTTTTCCAAATGTGTGTTTGCTTCTCATTTTTTAGATCGGCTTATTATTCCTTCCTTTCTCCGGTAAAAAACAATACAAAGGAATCCTTTGTATTGTTTCAAGAGCGGGCCAAAGTCAATTAGTGATAGAGTCGGTTAATTAATAATTATTGTTCGTTCGTTTCAGTTAAGAACTTGCATTTAATCCGGATGAAATTGTTCTTCAGTTGAAGATTGAATAAGTGGATTGGACCAACAATTGAAAAAGTCGGTAGCTCGCGGTGTGTGAAGCACTGGCGATTGCAACTTGTACCGACAAAAATACCCAGTTCTTTTAATGGTTCGTTAACAATCCAGGTCGAATGAAGTACATTTTTATACGAATTGAAGACAGATTTTGTTTGGGAAGTAAAATTGTGATTCATCGATAAGTACGTTTGTTCAGACATAGAATCATAAATTGTGTCTTTTGTGCCGGGTCACGGAGATAAACTCCTTGAAATAAGGATGGATTCGGGTAAGATGATAACGCAAGGGTACGGTTTTCGGGAAGTTTTGTTGGATCAAAAATTCACTGGCAAATGGATAGACGTGGCGGATATGCAAATAGGTAATTGGTCCTGTTTCAGTTTAGTAATATAATCGTTGTATTAATTGTTGGTATGCTCAACAATGTTCAAGCGAACTTTTGGATTTGATTTTTATTGGGAGATATTCGGAAATTATATGTGTATTGCAGATTTACTTTATCTAATGCTCGTTATGAACTAATTTGTAGGAAGCGGTCATAGTACTTTCCAAGGAACAAAGTTCTCAGATTTTGCTGGAGGTTTCTCCTACAAGTATTTGTCTGGTAGTCCAAATTTGCATCATCGAATGATTCACTGGTTGGTGGTCTTTCACAATTTGACTTCATATGAAATAGAAAACGTCAGTTCACTCCACGATTTTTTTTATTCTGCAGGCGCACCTTGAATGACAAATTGGAAATGATTGAAACGTCTTTGGATTACAATTTGCACGACAGCCAGGTATTATTTTATGTAAAATTTGTAGACCGTCATCGCCCAACGTTGACCCAACCATTTGATCGGTGTGCCAACATGGACCCAACTACGCATTGGTGCAGCGACTTTATCACCATTGACCCAATGAATCGCCAATTAGGACTTGGGGTCGGGGAAGGATTAGGAATTTAATACTTATTTGTTTGAACTAATTCCAGGTGCGATTTACATTTCAAGATTCTCCTATAGTCGGACCTATTACCATTCAGGAAGCTGAAAATCATCTTGTAATTTTGGTTGCAACTGTCACAACTGTAAATCGTCTAATCTTTAATCATCCAAGGAATGTGAGCGAGGTATACTTTTAAGAAGAATAAGAATATGGGCATTAAGTGTGTTTGATTTTTTGGTGCGACATAATTCACATTGTCACACGTTTTATTTAGGATAAATTCATGAAAAACAATCAGCCTTCTATATTTCACCAAATAATGAATCCACCTTTGGTTAGCATGAAGTCTTTCAACATTGCGGAGAATTCTCACAGTAAGTATTATCATGCGCACTGAGTTGTTTCCAGAATGTTATTTGCTTTTATCTTTCCTTTTTATTTACAATGAAAAATTGAATTGGGTCATTATTTTTACAGATATTCCAGTACCCACTAGCGCTTCTTCTATTTTCCTTCCTGAAACTGGGGACTGTGTCTTTGCTTTAGCTTACGACAGTGGTATATCTTCCATCATCCGTATTGACAAGCGAGATAACATCACGAGCTTTGATTTACGGCAGACGAATGTATTTGCAAGAATTCTCTCCGGTTTTCGTACCTCTGTGTTTAGGTACTGAAATTCAGTAGTTTTGAATTATTCCAATACAAATAATATGCAAGTTTGCGAGCAAGAAATAACAAAAAACGTTGGTTTTTTTGCAGTCGAAACACTGATACGTCGGATTCTACCATCAGTCTCAATTTTTGCGTCATTAAGACGGGCAGACAGTCTTCACCGTCTTTGTATTTAGCTACCCTGAGTATGAGTGGGCATTTTCGGATTTGGAATTGTTGCAGCCTAACGACGTTCCAAGAATGGAATGTGGTGTCTGACATCATCATTGATAAAAAATTTGCCACTGCAGAAGCGATGGGTTCGTGAAATTGTTATAATTTATTGGCATACTTCCAAAGTTTCCTATATTCATCGCACCGATGTTTATTTCAGATTGCCACATGCTGCTTCGCTGCACTCAGGAAGACCGAACTATGTATCCCACCTTCGTTGTGTGCATTCCTTCGTGGGGACTGAAGTTATACAAAGTCTCTCCAGAATTAACAGGGCCCGAGGGCAGCATCTTGGTCGAGGAGGATTTAATGATAGATTTTAAGGCATGTAGTTTGATTATTATTAATTGTCCAACCACATTTGCGAAGAGAACAGCGCTAAAATTGTCCCTAAGTTTAGTAGAATTTATTTCGTTGGAACGAAATAATTACGTATAAAATGCTACACGTGAATTTTGTTTCGTTTACGTGAAGAAAAATGTGAACGGAGGGTTACATGGCGTAGAACCACAAATCGGCTATCCCGCACACATTGTCCTTTTCGTCCACGCACTCCTTCGCAAATGCTGTAAATATTGGTGTTGTATACTGATTTATTACCGATACTAACGTAAACTAAACTGGACAAATTACAGGACAGGGATATCATCGATTTCACTCTTACAAATGAGTATTTGTTTATACTTGTGAGTAATCCTGAGGAAGAGACAGACTGGCAGGTCAAATCGTTCAAAATTAATGACACTGTTCAACCCCGATTTAACTTAGCTTTACTGGAACCACTGCCTTGTCAAGATGTTGACATATATCCTACGACAATGGATCCAAAAACATTTTACTGCGATCTCATCTTTAATAAAAGTTGCTTCAGTGCTCCGACGATTTACAAGGCTTTAGGGGTGAGAAATCCTGGAATATACGTATTTTGTAATAATTTTATGTAGAACATGTAAGCAGCATGAATTAAAGAACACTGTCAAACTAGCACTATCGTTTCGAACTGCTAGTTTGCTAGTAACTAGAAAATCAAAAACATATAATCACATACACAGTTAATGTTTTCCGTTTTAGATGTTCGCAAACACTTGTCATTTTGAGAGGTCCGAAAACGATTGGGAGAAAACGAAAGAATTCGCACAAAACGTTGTGGATTATGAAATTCGACTGAGAATTGATGCGGCCGAAACTAATGTATCAGATGAAGATTATTATGAATTAAGTCATCAGTTTTGGCTCAATTTTTACAACAGCTGTGTTGAGTATCACATCGTGAGTGCATTAACCAATGCTAAACAATTTATTGTGTAGGTGTTTGCTTTTCGAACTTATTTGTGTAATATGAATGGTAATGGACTTTACTTTTATTTTACAACGTAGCTAACTATCAAGCCCCTTGGTATTTTCTTTGACGAAAATATTGGGATGCTTGGTATTGTCAAGAAATCGCGAGTTTCATTTTTAAGACCAACAGACTTCCTTGAAACGCTATATTATTTCCCTCACTGCGCTTATTCTGCTGATGAAGAATCGGAAAACTTCGGTATAATATTTTCAGAATTTATTATACACGTAAGTAAATTGTGTGCTAATTGCCATGTTCATAAATGTCATTACCTTATTACCTTTACAGATGAACCTGAGCCTCCCATTGCCTTGTTGATCAAGTTTATGGAAATTCTTGATCTCATTGAATCAACTATTGATGAATCCCACAGACAAAAGGTTGAAAAGCAGTTACGACAACAACGAACTAAAATTATGGATGCGTGCGCTGAAATTGCCAACCTACTCACATTATCCGATCCTCATTCAGAATTGCTGGTGAGTTCGAGTACACTAGTACGTTGTACATAACATCCAAAATAGCATTAATTACGATTGCAGATAATAGTTAAGCATAGTGAAGTTTTTTTTCTCCCGAAACGCTTTTTAAAGTGTAGTGCTTTTGCTACAATGCTTTCTTTTGTGTTCTGATTTTTGAACAACTCCAACTTGTACAGGAACGCCGCCATTTTATTCCTCTACTGGAAAGCAAATTACGGGATCCCACCGGTGCAAATCTTGATGCTTTGCAGCAAGCTGTAAGCCTAGTAACGTCTTGGAATGACACGACTGACACCTTGCTTGGGTATGAAGACAGAGTTTTGGTATCGGAATATTTTATGGCCAGCAGAATGGGTGCCAATATGACCCACTTGATTCTTAAACAGCTTATTCAGCACAGGTATTTTCGACAATTTGACGGTTTCTAGCTTGAATTTAAATCATTACTATGTAAACAAACGACTGACACATTATGAAATAAAAAGATTAAGCAATAATCATGTTGTTATTATACCCATACTCCATAGGTTCATGGTGGCAAGAAATATTATGCTGCTCAATTCTTTGATCGTCAATTACTTCAACAGTTTGGAGGATGAACCAGTAAATATTCAACTATCTTTGCCCGATGTTGTGAAAGGAACGCTAGCTGTCAATAACACATTTTTGCTGCTTCAGATGGTGGAAAGAAATGCAGAAGTTGCTCAAGATAGCATAATGTAAACATTTCACTATTTTGAGTATTTTATTGTATACTCAGTGTACCGCACTAACTGATCGATTTTGTAATCATTTCAGTGACAGTGGGATGAAAATCGCTAATCTTTTACGAGCTAATACAACTGATCATCTTATTCGTGGGAAGATGATGGACTCATATCCAGCAAAACTGATTGAAAAATTTTGTGACTCCCATTATGGAAATTGGTGCATTAGAAATCGGGTTTACGGTAATCGAGACTCGTGTGTTCTGGCCTATGCAGATGCTGCTGGCAGAGCTTGGTAATTGCTACAACTCTTTGTCGTTTTTTTGTAACAATAAATAGTGTGGTTTACATAATATTGTATTATGGTTTTACATCTGCAGTTATCCATCAGAGAATGGTGGAGATCATCCATTTGAAGAATTTCTTATTTCTTACTGTCAATTTACCGCCCTTCATGACTATTCCGTCTTATTAACTACGCATTTAACAACGGGTAGAAGGACCATGAGTAAGCCCAACATACCTATATGATTTTGCTCGCGTATCCATTATACAACTGCGTTCACTGAATTATTATAAATTATAATGCTTACAGAAAAATTTTACCGTGGTCTTGCTTGCCTTAGTGATGGAGAGGTCTCCAATGCCCTTGTCCACTTCAAATCAATAACTTTTGATGAATCAGTAAAGGATATCTACTTTGTCGACAAAATTTTAGGAGTAGCACCAGATGAGATGCAGCCTCTGTTATTGTACCAGAAGGTAATTATTTAGGTTTGTTGTATTTTTGCTTGTGAATGACGCTTTTAGCAAAGGACTAAATTAAATTCTTATGTTTAATTCACAGGTGATTAGTCTATTCCAAGTTTATCAGGAACATAGCGCAATTCAGATCTTAGCAGAAGCTGCATTGGATGAATGCCCGAATCTAAAGGACAGAATAATGATGGCGTCTTTAGCTTTTAAAAATGCCTTGCAGTTGAAAAACTACACCGCGGCTTACGGCTACATTTTAAGAATCCCGTCACTTGATGGAAACAGTGGAAATGTAGAAATTCGTGAGAAAATGGCTTCTGTGAGAACACTACTGCGAAGCATTCTAGAGAGCTGTGAAATCGACGTACTGCTCGCTCTGGATTTGAGGCATGATTTTGGTTCTGGAGTGACAGCAAGAGAAAAAGTAGAAGAAATTCTGGAATCGCAGGCAAATTTGTCAGATCCCGTCACCACAGATGGAGTATATCAGATGCTTTATGCTTACCACATAAGCCGAGAAAAATATTACGAGGGTGCGACGTCTATGTACTCTCGGGCCATGAGAATTGGTGAAAAAGGTGGAGATTTACGAGCGTTAATTGCCCAGAAGGACTCTTTATTGGATGTTCTCACATGTCTGTGTTGTTTGCCTGATCGTCATGTCCCTTTAAAAATTAGACGTGTGGGGACTCACACTATTAAGTCTGGGGGGCCTTTGGTAAGAGCGAAAATTACAAGTAACACGAAAATTGTTCATAGTTTTACTCAATTAAATTTCTAGGGACTACAGTAATTATTCAATGTATTTTGCTTGTTATAAATACTCAATAATTTTACAGGTTCCCGGAAGTTATTTGCAGCAGAATGAAGTCTACAAGACTTACGAAGACATTGCGAAAGAATTGCAAGTATGTGTGGCCTTTATTACACTGGCAAATACCGTTCCTGCGCAACCAATAAGGCCGGAAGGTAAAATTCGTCCCACCTTCAACACAAATTACTACACTTAGTTTACAGACTATTGCAAAAACTGTTTCTTGACATATTGCAGAAAGCAATTGCACGTTGTTTATATGCTTTTTAACTATTAAGTTTATTTATTCTTTCTGCAGATTTTGCGAAGAAGGCGATAGAAGCTGTTCAAAACCTTACCAAAGAACATTATTTCGATGATGCTATCACAATTGCTTCGCAGTGGAAGCTTTCTTTTTCACCAATACTGGTTTCATTAGCTGGAGTATGTGCGAAATTGGTGTGCAGTATAAACCCTGCTAGTGGTGATCCATTGGATTATATCCGTCATAATGATATTTCCGGTGAGTATTAGAAAATTGAACTTTTTTCACGATTTCAATTAAAAATAATCCGATTTAAATCCGAATATAAGTAAGCTGGTATTTTTTCGTGCAGTTCTACCTGTCACCAATTCAAGCATAACTGAAATAGCCTTCCGCCTGTTGGAAAGTTACCTGAAAAGGCTAGAGAAACCGTTCGATTCGACATTACACCGGGACGTTACATTGGAAATATTAGCTAATAAAATCGCGGTTCCACGTTGGCTGATGGATTCTTACAAGGTACTTTCGGTGTACTAATGAAATCAAGCTTTGCTGAATAAAATCAGATTAATTGGGCTCTTCACCTTTTCTGAATTTACTTGTAATTTGAGTTTGCTTGTTGCTGTGGTTTAGATGATCAACGTCTCACAACTGATTCATTGCTATCTACGTTACGGCGATTGGGAAGATGCAACGGATTTGGCCATTCGTATTATCGATGCTGCTTTGGGTCGTGTACCTTCTTCGGAATTTGATCCTTCTATCCACAAAGTTGATGCTTTTGAGGCTATTCCTGTCATTCCGTACACTGTTATAGATATGTTGTGCCATCAAATGGAATTAAGATACGAAGTGGATAATGACCCGGAGAAGAAAAAAGTGAGTGGAATGAAATTTTCTTTGTTGCTTGATTGATGTATCTACTTGCGTAGGGGTAACAATTGCAATTTTGTATTTTCATTTCAGTTGCTACAGAATTTGAATGCCCACATAAACGACTATTGTATTCGCGTCGTTGAAACCCGCCATGAAAGAGTAGCTTATTTTCAAGACATCGTTGGTTTGAGACGGTTTGATTGAAAAGTTGTCTGTTGTCGTGACTTTGACAAATGTTTCTATAAACCATTTTCTCTCCTGGAAGCCATGTGAAAGAAATTATCTAATATTTAAACGATTAAGCTGGTATATGTATTTTTATTAAAATATAGTGCAGAACAAATATTGGTTTCTTTAATTGTAATGTGTGTAGTGTGTATATATGAATGTGGAATTTTGTGTTGAATGGACTTTATTTTCTAAACGCTTAAAGTAAGTAAACATTTCTTTTGAATTTCGGCTGGTCGCCATTTACATTATTATTTTGATCAAATCAATTCTTGACCATAACGTTGCTCATGCTCTCAACGAGGCTGATGTTAGGTAGTCGTCGCAAAACCCGCCGACTTTATTTTCTTGGGGTCAGTCATGACAGTGTTCTGCCCGAGTCCATAGTGAGGCAGTGTCTGCGGGACCTTCATTTTATTTCCTTTCCCCATTAAAGTCCGGCATATTTTCTATTTCCTCCTCAAAGAAGCACATTTAAAAGCCTATTCCTATTCCTATTTAGAAGCCTAGTCTATATATCATTCTATATAGCTCTTTTTGCTTCTGACAAACCGTCCTCAAGTAGCATTAAAATTTTAAAAGGCATCGTCGCAAATTTAGTATTACAACATGTATTTGATTAAGGAAAAAAATAGTGCAAAATTTAGCATGTATGGGTAAATAGAAGTACCTAGGTATTACATGCCTACATACAAAGAAAAGGGTTATTATTCAGCATTCAATTTTCAGCAGCGGCCTCTTGTAGAATTTGCAGAAATTAGGATGCGGAACATTTTGCGAAACTCTGCTATGCAGCCTTGAATGCCAGCAGCTT
>JAQGBT010003603.1:0-19052 GCA_034698585.1 Disparrhopalites patrizii | reverse complement strand
TTCTCTTTTTTCTTTATAATTTTCTCTCTTTTCTGCTCTTTTTTCTTTATAATTTTCTCTCTTCTCTTCTCTTTTTTTTGTATAATTTTCTCTCTTTTCTTTTCTTCTCTTTTTTCTTTATAATTTTCTTAGGGTTCTCTCGTTTTTTTTATTCTCCCTTCTCGTCTTCTCTCATTTTTTCGTTGAATTCGCTCGTTTCACCCTCTATTATGTTCTTCTTTTTTCTCTCTCTAATATGTTTTCCTTTTCTCTTTTGTTTTCATCTTTCCTCTCTCTCAGTTTCTGGTTTTCTTTATGTTATTTTCACTTATGATTTCCTTTCGTTCTCTTGTCTTATCACTTAAATTTCTTCCTGATTTTTCGTTGGCTTTGTATTTATCTCATCCACACTGCTTTTCTCTTGTTTCACTCGTCTCCATTTGTCTCCATGAATTCTTGTCTACCATCTCCAGCCTCCTGAAAAGCGTTTTGTCTTTGGTCACGGAAGTGCTATTCCTTTCCATTTCCTTGTTTTTGTCTTGCCCAAATCGCTTATCCCCCCCCAACACATTCACTCCGTCTCTCCCTTATCTCTCTAGGTATTTTTCTATCTCTAACCCACCAACAATTTTTTGTTGAGACTTGGATGTCAGTGTTGATTTTCTACGTACATTTCCTCACTCCCCCTTTTTTTTCTGTCCACAGGATGTCTTCTTATCTTTGTCAAAATTTACATATTCCACATGCTTCCAGCCTATTCCATTTATTTACTCCTTGGTCGGGGAAGAAAAAACGGAAGATAGGCCTATGCTTATAAGATCAGAGGATAGTCGAGAGCACAAGAGAGAGAGGATTTTCATAATTTTAGGGGAGAATTATGGCAGGGCTTAAAAGCTATGAATACGCACTTTAAAATTACACTTTCCCATATTTACTCACGTTGAATGGAGGAAATATGCTTTTAATAACTTTTGTTTGGTGTGTTTAAAAGCCCCGCTCTTTTAATTATGTGGGTTTATTCTGGGAAATATGTGCGTGTAAATACGGCTCAGATTGATACGCTTAATTGGGTCCTTCTGTGTATAATTGAAAAAGCTCACAAATAAGCCTTCAAGTAAACGTGTACAGATAGGTGGCGCGCTATGCCCAAGTCAACTGTTAAGTTAGCGCGGAGATAAATCCTGCCCGGCTGAACCAAAGTACAACAATTCATGATTTTTAAAATTGTTATTTTTTATATCGCTACTTTATGTCGTTTAAATGTATTTCTGAACATCCGAAAAAAGCGCGAAAATTAGCGCATGGGAGAAGCGCATATAGTTAAAATTTGCGCCGTTAAGTAACATGCGGAAAAAAATTACTGCGAATTTGCCGGAATTTCAGAATTAATCCATTCAAATTCATTTGAAACCTAATGTCGAATTCGCGCACAGGATTTTAAATGGTACTGGAAGCGCCTTTAAGCGCTAGGGGCAATGCGCCGTTTCCATCGATAAACAATGAAACGATAATAATAATACACGTCCATATTAAATAAAGCGGTTTCCTCATAACTTTTTTTTGCATACGTTAATTTGGCTACAGCTTTTATATTCTGAGAAGACAAACAGCGCTTAGCGCTATTAACTTGAACTGTGCGCGCATGCGCGTAATCGTATTGTGGCTTCAAATCTGGATAAATTCTTTTTACTAGAACTTAAAATATCTTCTCAATCAATTCAAATCTCTCGCAATAGAAGGCTTTAAGAGAACGCTTTAAAAGCGCTCTTAGCGCGCAGTCATTTTTCGCGCTTTTAGGAACCAATCTAATAAAAAAATGTAAAGAGCCAAGAGTACAAAACGGGTTCCTGAGGAAAGATGATTAAAGGTGAAGTGTTGAAATGGTCACAAAACGCAGGAGAAGTTTTAATTTCGCCAAGACTTCCTCGAAGCGCCAAATTCAAATTTCCTCCCGCTGTAGATATAAATGTATGACAAGGAAAGAATACTTTTGAAATAGAAAAGTTCCTCCAGGATTTAAAAAGAAAAAGGAGGAATATCTGGAGAGGGAAATAAAGGCCTTGCATGTTATTAACATGTTCAAAGCATGCCCAATGTACAAGGGTCATGTAGTAAAAGAGAATTTAATGTGAAGACACAGAGAGAGCGTTACTTCATCAAATGCTCCGAGCTACTAACAAAAAAAAAGTGAGTCACAAGGATAATGACTATGTATGAAGTGCAAACATTACAACATAACATTTAGTTTGTATTTTTACACAGCCTCCGGCATTTCCTCTTTGGATGTGAGGATGAAGGGGGAAAAAACGGTTATGTATACAAATCTGTCCCATATTTTTTTCTGAAAAAAAAAAGGCTCTTCCTTACTAGGCTTCATAAGGAGTGTGGAAATAATTCCATGTTGTTTACAACGTGGAATTAGTTGAGACTAAAAAAGACTAATAAATGCGGAGTCAAAAATCTCCTTTCAATCTTTCTTGTTTGCAGAGTTGCCCTGGAGAAGATGGGCTTCTCCAGGACGAGTGATGGCTGTATTGAAAAGTACTTGATTAAATGTGAAGTTTTTTTTCTGGTAATTCCTTTTCTACGGGACACACCTCAAATTTTGAAGGGGTTGAAAGTATTATTGCCCGATGGAAAATAATTTTTTTTTCATTTTTCTTGGGTCACGAATTTTCATTTGGGAAGGCGGGAAATCCTTTTTTTTTTTGGTGAGATCAAATCAGATTTGCGGGGAAATTGAGAAAATAAATTAATTTTTGGAGAGACTATTTGTTTTGGTGAATTGAGTAGGTGTCATATAAAGTCATATGGAATCTGATCGTTCTAGGGGCAAGACAGATTTCTGAAAAATTGTAATGGGATGGGAATTGAATTTGAAATGGGACGAACACAAATTGAAAAATAAATAATTAATTACAAACTTAGCGGTTGTCTTTAAATATGCATGTACCTTGGTTACTTTGTTTATATACAACACATACAGGGGCTCCAAACTTATTGTTATAATGGTTAATATATTGAAAATTTTATTAAGAAACGGCGTTCAAGTTGTTCAAAAGTCTAAATCTGGTGTTATTCCTACGGAAAATGTTATGAAACAGCTTAAAAAATTAAAGAACATCTAATTATTGCTTAAGCTTGGAAACTAAAAGCAATTTACGAGGAAAACAATGTTGGTGTAAATTTTTTCTGGATTTTGAAATATTCCTGATTTTTCAAATAAAAATTTGAGGGAAAAATTAATTAAAGGATAAATTCATGCGAATATGAACAGCATTTCATACTCAGAAATTATTTAGGGAGAAAAAATCAGGATATTAAAAAAAGAATTCAAAATGTTTCTAAAATAATAATCAACATTGGTTCAAAAATTACAACTATCTTAAAATAGCTCAATTTGTATTTTGCCCAAAGTTTCTTCAAATGAATTTTGCTGGGGAAATTGGAATTTATTTTGAAAATTTTGCACATTTGCCGTAGGGAGCAGAAAAAAATCGAAAAAATTGCGAGGCACAGAAAATTTGAAAATAATTTGAACCACAGAAAATGTAAATTATTTTCGCAGCACGCCATTTATGAGATTCACTAATTATGTTTTTCTACTCTTATGTTTACTATTTTCTAAACTAAAATTACTATAATGAAAGCCGAATCCCCGGAAACTTTATCGAAAAAAACCATTTGTTTTTTTTTTCGGCAACATTCCCTCTTTTTCGCCGATTATTATTAGATTGCTAGCAAATCAAAGAACAACTAGCAACTCTAAAACCTTCAATTTTTCCATTGCTTCATTTCTCCAACCTTTCCCTGTAAAAATTGCTCAATCGTCCTTAAATCTTTGTACACACTTTCTCTCTCTTCAGTAACTTTTTTTTCTCCAGCACAAAGACAAAACCCAAGTTAAGTTATCCAGCCCAAAAGGAAAGAAAAAAAAGTTCAACGGAAGGAGCAAAGGAAGTTCTCTGGCAAAAAAAAAAAAAAAAAAACCCAGCAACTTCTTTTTCTAAGCCCCCGAAAAAAATCTCCTTCCTTTTTTCTTTTTGTGCCTCCTTCATTTTCTTGGAACAAGTACGTTATGAAGACGAGAGAAAAAAAGTAAACAACTATTTTTTTTCGTCTTCTTCCACGGAATGTTGTGTTCCTTTTGTTTCCAGACCATTATTTTTTGGGGGGAAGCCGGCGGAGGCGGAGGTAAAGTGAAATGACCTGATTTCATCCGAAAAAAAAAACTTTTTCCCTTTTACACGGTTCCGAAAAAGTGTATTTTATGTGCTCTTTTCCGGAATTAATCTCCTTTTCCAAACAGGAAGGGAAATTCTTTGCTCAAACCCGTATCCGGCATAACCTTATTCGTACTAGAGAAAAAAAATGTTTTTATCCTTCCTTTTCTCTTCTTAAATCTTTCTATCACATTTTGTTTTACGTATTTCGACGTCAAATACCTTCAAGGAATTCCCGGGTGGAGGAAACTAAACCGGCCGGCGAAGAATTTTATCGGGAAATATTTGTTGTTCATAGTAATATCACAGCCAAAAAATTCTCTAAATATTTTGGGAATGCCTGTTATCGTCTGCTGATTCAATAGAAAAATAATATAAAATTATTTTCTGCAAAAACCTTCTTTTATCGTTTCTTAAGGAATTCTTTTTTAATTTCCGTCGACATTTTTCGTTCATTTTTTTTTAAATTTTCGTCGATTTTTTTGTTCATTTTTTTTTTTAATTTTCGACGATTTTTTCGTTCATTTTTTTTTTTAATTTTCGACGATTTTTTCGTTCATTTTTTTCTCGATCTTGCTCAATTTCGTTCAATGTTTTCCATTCGTCTTTGTTTTCCTATGGAATTTAATTGTTATTTAAGTTTTCATCGATTCTTGAAATTGTACTTGTGGAGATCATCAAATCTGATCTGCGTCCAGTTTTTTATGGGCTTAAAAATTAACTCATTTTTTGTCCAGGAAATTACTCATTTTTCAAAGAATTTCTGGTAGCTAAAAGGACAAAATCCCAGGCTAATTAATTCCTCCACTGGCCTTGTTGAATTGTTCTTCAGAGCCACAAACCTTTTTCTATTTCCTGTTCGCCTCTTCCTCCTCCAGAATATCCTCCGGCTCTCCCTATAGACCTTTTTTTAACCTTTTATTAGTATAGGCCGGTCCTTATAATTGTGTCACTGACAACTCTAACTATTTCATATGCTCGACGCCATTCCACATATTTCTTTTGTTAACGCTAGCATAATTTTATCCAGATATTCCGAAATTGAAATTGGGAAAAAAGAACACGTACGGATTTTCACGTGAACGTGAACATGTACGAATGGAGACCAAAGTCATCCGATTTTCTTTTTGTCCTTTTTGACCAAAGGTCATTTGTATATTGTTTACAAAAATCTCTGAAAACATAATTTTCCTTAATAAGCCATGAATTAGTGCAGCATAGTTGGTTTTCCTTGTATTTGCGGTTTCGACCCAAACCCGTTTGTATCCCAAGCCTTTCTAAATGAAGTCATAGTACGTGCATTTATATGAACGTGCATCTCCGCCAGAAATAACATTCCATATAAATGCTTAAAAACCCTGGAAAACCACATAAGTACGAAAGCCACAAACATACACGCATCCGCCATGGACATATGTGACTGTACATACATATATTACATTAGTATATGCCTATATATAGCTACATTTAAAAATATGCATACCCTCATGCATATATATAATGTATAAGGAAGCTCATAAGTACTCGTTGCGACTGAAAAATGCGCCGACTCTTAACTCCAAAAATAACAACGCTGAAATGTAAATAAATAAATTCAGGAAATTATTTCAAAGAAATAATTATTTTACTAATTTATCATTTAAAGGATGTCTAGTACTGCAAAATAATTCAGAAATAATGGGTTGAAAAGTACATTTGGTGCAGTATTTTATTACGGATCCAGTCAAAAAAAAAATTTGTATTCAGATATCTCAAAAATGAGGCAAGTTATTGCAGTTATTCTGAAGTTCAAAAATCTGTAAAAATATTGTAATGTCTTTATTTAAATTAATATCTTTATTTAAATCTCTATTTTTTAAACTGTGCCTGGAAGAAAGCCTATACTTTTAGTCGCTTGCAGGAACCAAAAATCCTCGCATTTAGTGGAAAAGAGTCCGTAAAAGGATAGTGTGTGCATATTTACTATATACATACATGTAGAGATACAATATATCCGCTGTATAGCAATCCCAAATGAACATTTATTTGTAATGTGAACTTGCGACATCCTAAATTTGTTCCCCTTTCGCTGTACAGCATCATGTCCTACAAGCCTACAATTATTCCCTACTAATACGTCTGCAAATGTACGTGCATATATATCCTATTAAATTGAGACACTTGTAACATTTAATAGATATATTCACACATTTCGTGGGTGTATACAAATGACGATATCTATATATCCCAGGAGGAAGGTGAGGAAGGCAACATTCCAAGGTTTTTTTCCTCCTTTGTAAAACCGTCCTATCCCATTTTATATCCCAATATTATAACCCGTACATGGTAGCTAAAATCCCAAGCAAACCCACTTTCAAAGGCGAAATTCCGAATCCTTTCCGATCCCATTTGTATCCCCCAATTTCTGAATAATTCCCGAAAAATTAGAAAACCAGAGGTCGATTCATTTTAAAGTTTTGCAAAAACGGAAATGTCAAAGAGGAGAAATTCGAAAAAATGTCTTTAGGCGGGAAATTATTTTAGAAATCTCCCGGTTTCAGGCTTTCCCCCGGTTTTACATGAGGACAGATCGGGGATTGAAAGGGGAGCTCGGAATGTGTCATTTCTGTACTAGCAACAAACAGCATGGCACTCTCGTATTATTTTGTATACAAAAGAGAATAAAAAAAAACTTTTCACAAAATTTGTGAGAGGATTGTACACACATGTAAGTGGCGTGGTTTGAAAAGGAGGGAAATGTATGAGGGGACATGGTAAAAGATCAATTGAGAGGGGACAAACACATGTATTTCGTCAGAGACGGAGACAGATATGTCCCTTTTTTCCCAAATGCCAGAGAACACACACACACACGTTTTCGAGGGGCTTAAAATACATCCTTCACATGGACAAGAGTGGGAGAGAGACGGAGGACAAATAATACAGGAGGAATATAAATTTTACAACCCAAAGAATAACTGGTTGAGTGTATTGGAAAGGGAAATATTGCATATATATATACATATTTATACATACGTTTTCACTACACATTTTCCTCCGTGTTGGGGATGTGTGTAAGTGGTCGGAAAAAATTATCGGGAGAGCCATACGTTTATATATTATTTACCACTTCCATCCAGATAGAAGGAGTGTGTTTGTACAAGCGAGATACGGCGTGGTACTGTGAGAGAGAGAGAGAGAGAGAGAGAGAGAGAGAGAGAGACAGAGCATTTTCCAAAACTTCTTGTTATGGCCACAAATGTGATGATGAAGCGTTTCTCTCTCTCTCTCTCTCTCTCTATAGTTATATGTACCTCTATCTCGCTTTCCACACTCATGCTGATGTTGGTAAATACTTGAGAGGAAGTAGGCTATGGGAGAAAAGAGGGAGAGAGCGGGATGGAGGGATATTGAAATGTGAAAGAGACGGAGAGAGAAAAATACGAGATTTAGAACAGAAGGAGGGAGAGAGAAAGAGTTAACTCATAAAAGGGAAAGAGCAGAGGAAAAGGCTTCGAATATAAGCGGAGATCAAAGGGTCAAAGAGGACGGAAACAGAAACGGAGAAAGCAGAAAAGTCAAAGAAAAAAATGCGGAGGGATGGGAAAAACATGAGAGGAGAGGCAGAGAGGACAGAAAGAAAGGCAAAATGTAAGGCGTAGAAAAGAGAAACATAGAGAGGGAAGGGAGCAAAGGGAAACGTAAGACAATGGAGAGACAGGAGAAAGAAAGCACCGGATAGAAACAAAGAGAGGAGAGCGAATATAACTGAGAAAAACAGATGAGGGAGAGAAAGTAAGGGAGAGAAACAAAGATATGAGCGTGAGAAAGTAACAGAGAAACACAGATAGAAGCAAAGCAAGGGAACAGAGAAAGCAAGAGGATGGAAGTAGAGCGAGGTGAGAGTAGGAACAGAGTGACAGTGAGATAAGAGGGAAATCACAGAGATGAACGAGAGAGAAAAACAGAGAAATTAGAGAGCAAAACAGAGAAATTAGAAAGAAAAACAGAGAAATTAGAGAGAAAAACAGGGAGAGAAATGAGAGAAAATAACTGGGAGAGAAATCAGAGAAAATAACTGGGAGAGAAATGAGAGAAAATAACTGGGAGAGAAATGAGAAACGAGAGAAAATAACAGAGAAAGAAATGAGAGAAATAACAGAGAAAGAAATGAGAGAAATAACAGAGAAAGACATGAGAGAAAATAACAGAGAAAGAAATGAGAGAAAATAACAGAGAAAGAAATGAGAGAAAATAACAGAGAAAGAAATGAGAGAAAATAACAGAGACAGAAATGAGAGAAAATAACAGAGAAAGAAATGAGGGAAATAACAGAGAAAGACATGAGAGAAAATAACAGAGAAAGAAATGAGAGAAAATACCAGAGACAGAAATGAGAGAAAATACCAGAGACAGAAACGAGAGAAAATAACAGAGAAAGAAATGAGAGAAATAACAGAGAAAGAAATGAGAGAAATAACAGAGAAAGACATGAGAGAAAATAACAGAGAAAGAAATGAGAGAAAATAACAGAGAAAGAAATGAGAGAAAATAACAGAGAAAGAAATGAGAGAAAATAACAGAGACAGAAATGAGAGAAAATAACAGAGAAAGAAATGAGGGAAATAACAGAGAAAGACATGAGAGAAAATAACAGAGAAAGAAATGAGAGAAAATACCAGAGACAGAAATGAGAGAAAATACCAGAGACAGAAATGAGAGAAAATAACAGAGAAAGAAATGACAAAAAACAACAGAGAGAGAATTGAGAGAAAATAAAGGAGGGAGAAGTGAGTGAAAATGACAAACAGAAATAAGAGAACATTACAGAGAGAGATATGAGCGAAAATATCAGAGAGAGAGAAATGAGAAAAAATGACGGAGACAGAAATGAAAGATAAAAACAGTTAGAGAAATTATAGAAAATATCAGAGAGATAACTGGGAAAAACAATCGAAATAAATTAGATAAATACACGTATAGGAAAATGTGAGAGAAATCAACGGAGAGAGCATTGAGCGACATTAAAGAGAGGGAAAGGTCAGAATTTTGAGAAGAGAAAGAAAGAGAGAAAAGAGGGAGACAGAAAGAGACGAAAAATTTGAAAGAGAGATGTTCCTACAAGTGAGTCCACGAGTTTGGATTTGCGTGTGTATTTAAATTTTTACAGTTTTCCTTTCTACTCTCTCTCTCTCTCTCTCTCTCTCTCTCTGTATCTCTCTTTGCTGACCCTCTCACAACCATATCCTCCAATTACGAGAGTGCTTTTTCTCCCCACTTAACAACTCTTTTCCAGTCCCATCCACCCCCCATATATGATCTGCCATGGCCTCTACATCTCCCCCTTGCACCAACATGGATGTAAATATAAGGCTATTTACACGTCCTGTGCACACTCAAATGGTGATAAAAATGTAGTCATTGGGCAAAGAACATTTAGCAGCCGAAGGGAAATCATCATCATAATGTTGAAGAGAGGAGATGAAACGTCATTTACAATATAGTTTACTTACATAAATCTGTATAACCACAATTACGTACAGGAGACAGACTTTGGATAGTTCCTAATAGCATCGTCACTTAAAACTTTTATATATGTATATACACGTATATGCCCTGGCACTTTGAACCTCGCATTAAATCTCATCTTGTCATGCTTTGCATTTCTGGTTATACCCAATTGCATGGAATACAGGGTGGTGCGCCTGCGCCAATTTCAAATATTCTGTCTGATTTCCGTTTCATTAATTGCATTTATGCCATTAATCCTAATTCTTATTGGGTCCCTAAGAGGCCTTCTTCACCGCTATTAGCTGGCGAGAGTAAAACTGGACAGGAATTTGGCGCCAGTTTTGAAATTCAATTTTGTTTTTAATTTTTTTTATTCAAACTTTGACCTCGAATTGCCAATTACCTTTGCCAATTCGATGTATAAGCTCATTTATAGTTGGCAAAATTTGGTGAAATTCCACCGTAATTTTATTTATGAAAAAGTTAAATGAAAATAGAGAAAATAAATGGGCGTGGAGCCACCCTGTATGAATATATGCAGACTCTCTTGGCTGTAACAATACCTGCTACATCCACTATAGACGGAGCAAATAGATTTAAAATGCAGTATTTTTTTCACAATGGAAATGATTTGACCAGTCGTATATATTTACTCCTTTTTTCTTCGTATTTGTCGCCTCTGCCGGGACTCAGGGGATGTGTAGGTGCTTATATAAGATATACTTTATATATAACTACGACCATGTTATACGATCATATAGCTCCCCAGAGAAACTCCGCTCCCATTTAACGACACGCTTAAATACGCCGCCTGGCTGATTAAATGTAGCTTGTACATGGCGTTTGGGACTGCATTGAAATTTTAAAAACTTGAGCAGCTTTCAACAGGAAATGGGATATCCCATCCCTCCTGCTTTTCCCTTGTACTAATCAGCCATCCTTTACTGGAATGAGCCTCTGATAATATAACGTAATTACTGCCACCACACATTCTCTCTCCGTCTCTCTCCCTCGTATTTCTCATTTCCAATAGCATCTTTCCTCCCCCAAAAAGGAACAATGTTTCTGTGTTTGGCCAAAAATATGAGTTATATTAGTATAAAAGCCTGTCAATAATTCTTCATCTCTCCCTATGCATGAGGGAAAATATGTTATCTCCTTTGACAACTATTTTCTCCTCTCCCAACGACTCATGCGTGGGGAGATAAGGAGAGAGACAGAGACATGTTGCCACACGTACTTCACTGATCATACAGTTAGGATCTCCACCATTTGTCTACGTACATGCTTGTGGATTTATTATTTACTTATTATTAGGCTTCAAAGGACAGAGAAGAGAACGAGAGAAGAAAAGGTGGGGAAAGCAAGACTTATTAACAATGGAGAGAAATAAATAAAAAGGAGTCAGAGACGCGAGAGTAATTTGTGGGAAGAAAGAGAGAATATGCGGATGAAGAGACAGGAAACAGGAATAGCGGGGAGGTAGAAAAACAGACAGGGAGGGAAACCCGAAAGAGACCCTTCTTACTTTGAGAGACAAGGCAGAAAGAAAAAGTGAGAGAAACGGCAGGGAGAGCGAGGAAGCGGGAAGCAAAATGCAGAAAGAAGGAAAGAAGACAAAGTGGAAAGATAGAGAATAAGGAAAAATAAAAAATAGAGTGAAGATACAAAGAGGGAGAGTGAGAAAAGGACAGAAAAGGGCAAGGGATAGAGACAGAAAAAGAAAGATAAATGTCAGAAAGCTGAACCAAGAGACAACACAGAAGAAGGGATAGAGAGGAAACGACAGAAGAAGGAAAAAGAGACAGAAGAACAAGGGATGAGAAAAGGTCGAATAATAAAAAGCGAGAGAGAGAGAGAGGGGTGGGTGAAAGAGAGAGAAAAGGGACAAAGGGAGAGAAAACAAAGAGAGAGAAAAGCGACAAAGGAAGAGAGAGGAGAGACAAGGATAGAGAAAAGCAAAAGAGAGAGAGAGAGAAAAAAAAAGAAGGAAGTGAGAAGACGGAAGGAAGAGAGTAGAGCAAGAACGGGAGAAACAGAGAGAGAAGAGAGAAGGAAAAGAGAGGGAAGGGAGAGAGAAAAGGGAGAAGGAATACAGAGAGAAGGGAGAGAAGAGAGTAAGAGAGAGAGAATAGAGATTGAAGAGAAAAGAGGGAGAAATAGAGAGAGAGAAGAGAGATTGAAGAGAAAAGAGGGAGAAATAGAGAGAGAGAAGAGAGATTGAAGAGAAAAGAGGGAGAAATAGAGAGAGAAAAGAGAAGGAAAAGCGAGCGAAAGGGAAAAAGAGGAGAGGAGAGAGAAAAAGAGAGAGGAATTGAAAAGGAGAGAGACAAGAGAGACGGAAACGAGAGAAAGGGAGAAAGAGAGGCAGAGGTGAGAGAAAAGGGAAGAGAAAGAGAGAGAGGAGAGAGATAACAGAAGAGAGAGAGAGAGAGAGAGAGAGAGCAGACATAGGAAGACAGAGGGAGAGAGGAACGAGAAGGGAGAGATGAAAATAAGGAGAGACAGGAGAGAAAAATGGAGAGATAGGATAGAAAGAGGAGAGAAAAATGGAGAGATAGGATAGAAAGAGGAGAGAAAAATGGAGAGATAGGATAGAAAGAGGAGAGAGAAAGGAAGAGGGACAAGAGAAAGAAAGAGAGGAAATTGTAAAAGAGAAAGACGAGAAAAAGAGGAAAATGTAATAGAGAAAGACAGGAAAAAGAGGAAAATATAAAAGAGAAAGACAGGAAAAAGAGGAAAATATAAAAAAGAAAGACAGGAAAAAGAGGAAAATATAAAAGAGAAAGACAGGAAAAAGAAGAAAATATAAAAGAGAAGGCGAAGAAAAGAGGAGAGACAGAGAGAGGTATAGGAGTGAAGCACTTTGGGACATTTTTTTCACTGTTTATTTGAGATAAAGAGAAGCTTGTATATTTTAGTACTGTGTATACTGTGTATAGTCTATTTTGTATATGTATAGGACTCTGTGTGTATTTACAGGGTACAAGTGTGTGGCTCATCATCGGCATTATCATCATCATTATCACTCAGCAGTGACTACTGAGCGGGGAGAGTATTTTTCTGCTCTCTCTCTCTCTCTCTCTCTCTCTCTCTCTCTCTCTCGCTAGTGGTTGCAATATTATGTACTATACCAACCAATATAATGCCTCCCTATCTCTCCCTTTCTTGTTCTTTCTCTCTCTCACTCTCCATGCTATTTTTCAAATGTGTGACTGGTGTCAGTCAACGTTTTTGCTCACAGTTTGTGCATAGGAATCAGACCGTCCACAAGTCATTTGTCTCCTTTCTCCATTTATTTTTTATCCCTCAAACATTTTTTTTCTCCCTGCAAGTTCGCTTTTGACGAAAGCATTTAGGTGCGAATTAAATCCTTCCACGGTATTGTGCTGTAACAGTGCATTTTTTAAGAGGAAATCCCGGTGAGAAATTGGTTTGCTTTCCTCCGTTTCCCATTGGTGGCGTGCTCGTGGGAAAAGTGAATTTATTGTGGGAAATTGTCGGGATATTTTGCATTGCAAAAATTGCATCATTATTTAACGATTTTGTATTGGAACAAGCAGGAAGCGTTGATAAGTAGAAGTGAATCTGGTTTCATCCAGCAAAGTTAGCGCCGGATTATTTTGGAAAAAGGGGGAATTTTTGTGAGGCAAATTTCGTGGAAAAACGGTGAATCTTTGCTCGACTTTGGAAGAAAACGGAGACTGGGAATATTTAGCGCCAAAATTTGAAGGAGATTGGAATTTTGTTTATTTGTCGAGAGTTCAGTGACAGGATTTTTTTCGTGGCTTTTTTTTTTGTGGGGGAGACCCGGAGAAATTACGAGTGTTGAGGGTGTGCTGGAGTGACACGTGAAAAGAGAATTTCCAGACGGTGCTGTGTGTATTTTTTTTCTTCTTTTAATGTGTGAGTGCGTTTTAAGCGTGAGTTTGTGTGTAAAATAATATTTTAATTGTGGGAACGACAAACGAAGTGGAAGGGTGTTTCCCTCTTGGAAAAAAAGAGCTCCATGTGTGTGTTGAAGGATTGATTCTGCGTAGAAATTAAATCCCTTCAAAAAGGAATTCAGTTACGTTCTGGAAGTGTGGAAATATTTATTTTGGGGAGATTTTAAAACCTGTTCTAGCTCATTTTAAAAGCCATTTTCCCCCCAGAAATTCTCCAGATTTATCCGGAGTCCATTACATTTTGTGCAGTGCTGGAATATTTTTAAAAACTAATTTTTTTACATCACGTAAGTCCATTTTTTAATAAACGGAATATGAAGTAAAAGTGTGTTTTGAACGATACATTTTTCCAAATTTTCGAAGGTAAAAAAAAACGAATGTGAATCGTGCCACATTTATGGCAGGTCTCACGTCCCACCAAAAAGTAAACATTGCCCGAGGCAGAGCCATTGCATAAGGGCAGAACCTGTTAATTATTGTGGCATTGCTCATCCTTTTCCACGTCTTTTTGTTACTATAATTCAACCCTTTTTTTTTGTCTTACTTCAAATTTGTTTTCTGTTCTACATTTTACTAATGTGGATCAAGGTGTCTCACGACATTTGTTTTACGCGCTTTGGAACTCAAATCATAAGAATGGGCAATAATTCATCGAGAGAAAGTTCATTACAAATTTAGAATTTAATTTAAAATAAATTTATTAAAATTCCCGCTAATTATTGGTTAACAACTGACATTAAACTTATCCGTTTTTATTGTTTCCCAAATTTGGTCAACATCTTATATTTTGTCCAACTTCGGCGTTGTTCAACGCTATTAGATGGGGTAACCTAGATTGCTAATATTATATGTATTTAATGTTGTATTTTCATCTACATCTAAGCATACAGAGATATAAATATACACATGCATATGTGTTGCACCTTTATTTTTAATTGAAATTACAATTTAATTTCAATGGTTTTATTTAATATTTAATTTTTTTTAATTCCTTCATTCTGTATGTGTGAATCAATCGTTTTTAGTTACTGTTACGTATACATTTTATATGTACATATATCCATATGTATCTTCGAAAACTGTCCTCGTTATTCCCATCGACACTAAATTAGAGCAAACGCGGTTGATTTTAAAATTTGGCGTCATATTTACTTGATTCCTGTTTAAAATGTGGCCGAATTATCTCGTAATTCATATTAGTTTTACGAATTTTGTTGCGGGGAATTTATTTTGTTATTGTTACATCGTTTGTTTGGTAAGAAATCTAATGTAATATTAATTTAAACACAGTACAACTTAATAACTTGACAATTCAAAAAAATATTTATATATTTTGTATTTTATATACGCCGGATTAAAACACGATTCGCTGTTTGTGTAATTAAACCGCGTCGAAATGTTGACCCCAGCTATTTTCCGGATCCGACCAAATAAAATTTAGGTGGACGCCATTTGTTGTAATTTTAATGTTTTACTCTTGACATAAATTATTTGTAGATACAGTTCGTTGCCGCTTTGTTATTTGATTTGTTTAGTACTCATTTTGTTGTCGACAATTTTCGTCCCAAACCTTTTTTTGTCATTAAATTAAACTTCGGTAAAGTATTTAATTTGGTAGCAACATCCAAGAGATTAGGGTGAAAATATTTTATTGCTAATCAAGGAAAATTTTTGATCACCATGACTTTGAGCCAAGTCAATTTCCTTGTGGTTTCCTCTTTCACTGTAGGAATTTGAGGGATTGTGTAAAATGGCCATAAATAAATGTGCAAAAACAGTCCCAGGCGGGTTTTATACACATTTAAAATGGAATAATTTCCCCTTTTTTCATCTAGAATATTCCTCCATTATGAATAAGCTCTAATAGAAGCCAAGGTTTTCCTCAGTAATTCATAATTTGTTTGGTCATGGCAAAAATAATGCACCTACTCATCCCGTCATTTTCGTTGCACCAAATAGAAAATATATTTTCCTATTAAAAAAAATACACAACAAAAAAAAAAGGAAAGAAACAAGTTGTCGTGCCTGGGAAAAGGCAGTGAGTCGTGTTAAAATATATATTGAAAAGGCGTGGGCAGAGAGACCCCCATTAAGTTTTACTACTAAAAACTCCTGAATAATTCATTTGTTTAATTGTGCACGTACAACACATTTTACTCTCATTTCTCTCTCTTTTTCCTAGCTGTAATACAGTACAACATGAAAAATTTCCCTCTCTCTTTCCCATTCATTATCATGTTGGGGTTCTCCCATATCCAAGCCCTTCATTTGTCTCCTTTGATACAGGTACAACAAAATGGTAGTAAAAGGAAACAAAAAGTGCCACAAAAGCTTCATATATTATAATTATACGTGCAGTAGTATTTCCTTACGTAATTCTTTTGACATTCTCACTTAGCCGTCCTTTTTCTCATTGGAGTGATTTACGGGAGCAGAATGAAAGGGCTTTTTGGTGGGGAAATAATTCACGGTAATGTCTTGTATACAATTTTTTTCTAGGTTTTTTCTAATTTACTTTTTTTTATACCTTTTGCTCTCTCTCTCTCTCCCACAATTTTATGATTATTTGTTGATCGTGCTGATTACTCTTTAACGGGCATTATGAATGCAGAACAAGTTCTCTTTGTTGGTTGGGGGGCACGGTGTCAAGTATGAGAAAAAAGCGCAATATTTGTAGCAACTTTTTATAATTTTTCCCTCTCTCCCATTGTGTTCTAGGCGAATGTGGGTGAGAAAAAGTGAGGGGGAAACTGCGGGAGGGAAAATAATTGAGTGAGAAAGAGGAGAATGCGCAGTTAGAGAGTCAGGCTTGGGGAGATTACTTACAAAGTAATCACAAAAGGAACCAAGAATTTCCATGAACCTTTATACATGAAAAAGTAAGAATTAGAAACAATTAGAGAATTAGAGAAACCATTTCAAATTCTGAATGGTGTGAAAAAGCAAGTGTGAAAGAACTGGCTGAGAATTGAGGGGGAAATATAGAAAACTGACAGATATATTGCAGCTCTCCAGAGGCAATTGGATCCATATTGACGAAATAAAAGTAAAAGGGGAAAAACTCGGTGAGAGAGAAACGAAGGGAATAGATGAACGAGTATAAAAAAGATGAAGAGACGTAAATATAAGAAGAAAGGAAAACTAACTGAATGAAGGGGAATGGATGAATAAGAAAGAGAGAAAGAAAGGGAATTGGAGTTAGAAAGAGAAAATAAAAGAGAGATGAGGACGAAAAAATGAGAGAGACAGGAAAAGGGAGAAGAGAGAGAGGATAAAATATAAGAAGCAAAGCAGGAGGAAAGCAAATAGGAGTAATTCGAAGAGAGCGAAAAGACAGAGAACGAAACAGAGTCATAGCGAAGAGAGAGAGAGAAAAGAGAGAGAGAGAGAGAGAGAGAGAAAGACGGAACAGAGAGAAGTAGAGTAAAAGAAAGAAAAATAGAGACGAAAGAGACCGAGAGAGAAAGAAAGAAAAATAAAGACGAAAGAGGCCGAGAGAAAGAAAAGAACAAAAGAAACGACAACAAAAAAGAACGAAAGAGACAGAAAAAAAAAGTAAGAAAGAGAGAGAAAAAGAGAAAGCAAGAGAGAGAAAAGGAGAGAAAGAAAGAGGTAGAAAAAGAGAGAGAAAAAAGGAGAGAAAAAGAGAACAAGAGAGAACGAGAACGACAAATGTACGAAATGTACAAATGTACAAAATTTACGGAAGAGAAAAATCGAGGAGAGAGATGAAAATTGAATAAAAAAAAGAACATAAGAGAGAGCGAGACTGGTAGAGGAGATCGACAGCGAGAAAAACGAAAGAGACCGAGACGACTGAATTTAAAGGAGAGAAAAGCGAGACAGAAATGGTAGAAAAAAATAATTAGGAAAAATTTCGTACTAGCTTCAAAACCGGGTGACTTCCGCTTCTATAGAGTAAATGCATGTTTCGAAACATCTTAAAAAGGATTACGCACAACCCTTCAATTAAGACTGAATATGAGCTTTGATAATCCGATTTACAATATTAGCACATGTTCCTTTCCATATTCGATGGGTTTTGAGGGGAAAACGTTTTATTTAAAGTACAAATATATTATATAAATGGTTCTAACAGAAATTTTAATTCCTGTCCCGCTTTTTATTCCCAAAATTTCTCAGTGGTACACATTTTGAAAGGGTTGATAGACTCCGAAGAAATGCTAATAAAAAAAATGGAAAACTCATCACTGTGGTAATTAGCACCAAATTTCTCCAAGATGGATTACACCTTTCCAAATGTCAATTATCGACCTCTTGAAAAACTAAAAAAAAATCCTTTCACTCACACCACAACAACCCCCCACAGTTGGCTCGGGCAAAGACCCAAAGAGTCATCAAGTCAATTTTTTTTTTTTGTTCGTAGAATAAAGGCCAACTATATCGTTTGGTCGTACGAGGAAAAACGCGGGAAAATGTTCTAAAAAATACCTGTAATTTTGCCGGAACAAATTTGTACAATTTTTCCCTGTTGCACCATATGATACCGTAAAGTCCCATAAAAACGTGTGTAATAAGAAATTTCTCCCTCCCCTTTTTTTATAGAAAAAGTTCCCCCATATAAAAATAACTGTACCAGATGGTCATATGTGTGTGTATACGGGGATGAGAAAATATTTTTTCTTCGGAGAGTATGAGAAATATTTTTTGGCAGTGTGTGTAAGAAGTCATTACAGAATTGAGTACGAATGAGTGACACAACTCTGGCAGCAGTCTGTGCTTCCTCGTCTTTCCCTTTTTTTTCAATGTTGATGATGAAGACAAGAGCGAGAGAGAGAGAAAGAGAGAGAGAGACAGAGAGACGAAAAGATTTTGGCACGTCCCATTTTACAAAACATACACACTTTGCAAGAGTGTGTACAGTCGAAGGAGAGCAAATTATGGGATGTGTATTTTCCTAGTTATTTTGCACGATTCTTATTTTTTCCCTTGCCGTTGTTGTTGCTATTATTGCTGGAGGTATATGAGCCCAAAAGAAAGTCCCTGAAAATAATCCACATGTGTGGAGTTTTTTTTTTGTGTTTTGCCCTTTGGGAAGGTGTGTATCTGTGAGGATTTTTATTTTTTTAATAAATTCTTTCTCTGTCTCTTTCTGCTGGGACTTTTACTCCCTTTTGTCTCTTTTTGTTCTTATTTCTTCACGCTGTTTCTCTATGAAATGGGAACGTTTTTCTCTCTGACTTTTCCCTTCCACTTTCTCTCTTTCTCTTTTCTCTGTTACTTTCTCGCATTGCTTTTCCTCTGTTGCTTTCTCTTTTTGATTTTTCTCCGTTGCTTTCTCTTTTTGATTTTTCTCTGTTACTTTCTCGCATTGCTTTTTCTCTGTTGCTTTCTCTTTTTGATTTTTCTCTGTTGCTTTCTCTTTTTGATTTTTCTCTGTTGCTTTCTCTTT
>JAQGBT010003602.1:0-19053 GCA_034698585.1 Disparrhopalites patrizii | reverse complement strand
TTCTGTTCTTTCTCTCTTTCTATCTCTTCTTCGAATTCTCTCTTCTTCTGTTCTTTCTCTCTTTCTATCTCTTCTTCGAATTCTCTCTTCTTCTGTTCTTTCTCTCTTTCTATCTCTTCTTCTAATTCTCTCTTCTTCAGTTCTTTCTCTCTTTCTGCCTCTCTCTCTAGATTTCTCCCTGCCACTGCCTACCCCATTGTTTGCCTCCGTTTCAATCTCTCAATTTTTCTCAATCTCTCCTGGTTTTGTTTCGTCTCCATCTCTTTCTGTTTCTCCGCCTTCCGCAAATATCTCTACAGTTCTACCCTCAGAGATGTAGGTTGATAACCATTTTCTATGTTTATATTCTTCTCTTTGTTTCCTACTTAGCTGACCCAGATTCGCCTCGTCCCTCTGCCTTTCGCCTTTCCTGTCTTCGGTGTCTCTTTGTTTTCTAGTTAGTGAGATTCCAGTTTTGAGCTTTGTCTCTTCCCCTGTCCATGTCTCTCTCATCTCTCCTCTCCCGCTCATCTTTTGCTCCGGGAGTAGCCTCATCCCCATCGTTCTACAAAACTACCATAAGTACTGGCAGTAGTAAATCCCCCAAGTGTTGGGAAACACTCTCATTACTTTTGATTAGGACACACACGCACATCCATAAAGATTTGCTCATTAGAGCCCTCATGTCTGGTGTTAGTCCTCGACTATGTACATGGAAAGGGAGAGAGAGAGAAGTTGTAAGAGTCCCAACAGACGCTTACGTAATAATAAACTTTTTAGAGGAGTTTGTATATATAGTTACAGAGTAAAATGTTTTTTTTTTCTTTCCAAGTGTAGAGACACCAAAAATATTTCTACTTTATATTTAACTTTGAAGAGACTTACACAAGTGGTGCTGTTGAGGGAGCAAATGACATCCTTTACTCTCCTTCCTCCTCCCCCCACCAAGTTGTCCACGGACACATGATTATTTTCTCCATTCTTCGTCGTCCTCGGCTCCTCTCCCACCACTAATTCCTCCTCATCCTCGTCGTCCTCTCCATTTTCAATCTCAAGGAGGAGACAGGTGTCCCAGCACTAAAACAAATACGGAGGAGAAAAACACGGACAGAAAAGTTTAGTTTAGTACTACAAGCAGTGTGTATCGGGCCAATTAAAACATTGGTGACAGGATGAAAACTAGGACTGTCTCCGTTGGAAGGCTACACAAGGTGTACCTTGTCTTCTTATTCGGATACAAAAGAGTCTTCACCAACAACCGGGACATGGTGACACAGTTACAAAAAAAAAATACGTGGATGCGAGAGACGTAGTTAAGCTGGTAGCTTTTCGTAAACACGGGGATTTTTTATGGGAGACACACCGTAACCAGATGGAGCAGGGAGAGCGAAAAACTTTGGCGCGAGTGCGATTGGCAAGAGAGGTAATTTGGAGGAATTAGATCAGAGTCTGGAAGGGCTATTTAATCAGGAGAATTCCGGACAGTCTACAAGTCGGAACACGGGAAAGGGAAAGAACTCGAAAGAGTTAACTATAGCCAACAAGATGGGACAGAAACAAGAATGAACGAGAAAAGGAAGAAAAAACAGAAAAAGAGAGAACTACGAAAGACCAGAAAGTAGCAAAAAAGAGAAAACAGAAAAGATGAAAAAGATGAAAAACCAAAGAGAGGCAAAAGTGAAAGCAATGGGAAAGAAAGAGAGAGAAAAGAGAAAAGGCAAAAAATGCAAAGAGAGCGAGAAAAAAAGGAAAACATTACAAAAAGGAGAAAAATACAAAATGTTGGAAAATTAAAAAAATTATAAAATGAGAGAGAAAAGAAAAAAATTACAAAAAGGAGAGAAAAGGAGAACAATACAAAATGAGATAGAAAATACAAAGAGAGAGAAGGAAAAAATGCAAAAATAGAGAGAGAAACGAAGAAAAAAGAGAGAAGAGTAAAAGAGAAAGTACAAAAAGAGAGAGAAAAGGAAAAAATACAAAGAGAGAGAGAAGAGTGAAAATGAAAAAATACAAAATGAGAGAGAAAAGGAAAAAAGCAAAATGAGAGAGAAAAGAGAAAAGGAAAAGATATAAAAAGAGAGAAAAAAGGATAAAAATTGAAATAATAAATAATAGAAATAACGAGAAAGCAAAATAAGATCTTGAGATAACTAAAGAAACAAAGAAATTTCGGGTTATTGCAAAGCGAAAAGCAGAAAAATACAAAAGAAAGGAGAGAGATAAAGCAGAAGGTGTCAAAGAGAAGCAAGAGAGACAAAGAAAAATGCGAAAAGGGTGCCAGTCAAGCAGAAGAAAGCCCAGTAAAGACCAGAAGCGGATAAAAAAAATCTCCACAAGAAAAATAACACAGTAACATCAGTCACGAGGAAAAAAGTCATAGTGTACAAACAAAAGAGATGCGGGAGAAAACAAAAGAAACTTCACTACCACCAAAAAAAAAACAAATGTCCCCTTAAAGTAACACGTACAAGTCTCATTTTTCTCACAATCACTGACCAAATCCCGCTGAAGTAAAAAAAAAAACAAAAAAAACAGGCCAACCGCCACCACACCGATCATCAGGGAAGCAAAAAAACAAAGAAGGGACAAAAACTTATTGCACCAACAAAGTAACAAGTAGTATAATATAATGATAGGGGATACACCCTATAACCATATAATAAAGGAAGGTCCAGCCGGTTTTGCAGAGGAAAAGGGTGAAAGGGGAAAAAAGGGCAAACAAGAGCCCAGCCCTCCCTTTCCCAATCACTCACCTCCACCCATTTTGACCAGAGTGCAGAAAAACACACCTCGACAATGGAATGGCAATAATGCCATTTCAGCCCAGTCCACCCAGAAAATAGACGACGTCCTGACAAGCTTAACTTTTGTGCTTAAAGCACAACATAAATCTACTTCTTGTTCTCGCTCTCTCTCTCTCTCGGTCTCTCTATCTCTCTCTCACTCTCTCTCTCTTTCGCTGTCTCTCTCTCTGTCTCTCTCTCATTCTACCTCTTCCTCAGGCTCTCCATAAGCTCTTTTACATCTTAGGTTCACATGGAAATCCTCGCCTCACTTTAATCCTCGCTCTCTTCCCGGCAACTCTGGTAACATTTCTCTTTTTCATTGTCATTCTCTTTGAATCTCTCTCTCTCTCTCTCTCTCTCTCTCTCTGTGTTGCTCTTTTGTCATCTCTCTCTCTCTTACTCTTTCTGGTTATTTCTGTCGGTGGATTCCTTCGAATCTTACTCTATATCTCTCTCATGTAATTTTCTCTCTTTCGCTCCCTCTTCCTCTCTGGAACTTTCACTCTTGGCACGTTTTCGGTATCTTTCTCTCTTTCTATTTCTCTCTGTTTTTCTCTCTTATTTTCTCTCTCAATCTTTGTTTTTCTCTCGCTTTCTCTGTTTCTCTTTTTCTCTCTCTTTTCGGCTTCCCTATCTTCTTCCATTTGTATCTCGCTATCTCAACCTCTTCGAAATATGTCTCTCCATTGTTCTCTTTGTCGCTCTTTTTATACTTGGTGTCTCTCCTTTTATTTCTCTCTCTCTATTCGTCTCTTTGTCTAACCTTTTTCGGGCTCCCTTTTGGATCTTCTTGTTCCTGCTATTACTTCTCTCACTTCTTCCTCTTTTTCTCTCTTTGTCTCTCGCTGTCGCTCTTTTCCATGTGCGGCTCTTCTTAATTCTCTCTCCTTGCTTTTCTTCCTCTCCTTTTATTTCTCTCTCCTTTCTACTTTTGGTCACTCTTTTTATTCTGTTTCTCTTTTTTTATTTCCTACCATCCTTGTCCTTTCTCTGTCGTTTTCTTCTTGGCTTTCTAGATTCGCCTTCCTTATCGGTGTTTCCTTCTTCGTCTTTCTTCTTCGTCCTCTTTCTCCCTTCTTTCCTTGCTTCTTTTACTCTTTCCATCTCACTCGTCTCGCCCTTTTCTCCTATTTTCTTTCTCACTGTTTCTCCTTTTCGATTTAATTGTCTCGTCCTCGCCCTCTATTAATCTGAATTATTTCATGTCTCCTGCGAATCTCTCTTCGAGTCTCCCAAACATACTGGTTCTCATCTCTCTTTCCGTCGTCCTTCCCAGACCCGTGGTCCTTTATTTCAATTTTATGTCTGTTCTCTCTTTTTCTGTCATTACGACATCCGTCCTCTCCATGTACAATATTATTTGTCCAAAAAAGACTCCCCCCCCTAACGATTAACTCTCCCTTGGAACTTGCGTCACATCTTTCGTCTAAAATTTCATTTCCCCGGTCTATTTGCCTCTCCGTCCTTTTCTTTCACCTTGTCAACCTCCCATTATTTCGCATCCCCTTTGCCTCAGTGGGTGCCAGCTCAAAGAAGGGAAAAAGCTCCGCAAAATCCATTAACTTTGAAGAAGCAATTTGAAAACATTGTTATTTTATTATTAATTCACACACACACATTCCCTCCACCGCAGCTTTAATTCCTACCGCTCACTAATTATATTTCTCTCTCCTTGTCTTTCTTCTCTCATTCTCTGTCTCTCTCCCCTCAAATCAATAGTCTCCCGTATTTTCACTCTCTCTCTCTCTCTCTTTCCCCTCTTTATAATTACTCTCCCCCTCAACTTCTCCCACACAGCACTTTGATGAGGGAACGTCGGAGGTGGTGGGGAAAGGACACACGTTTACGTGTATATAATCTTGAAATCAATTAGCACTAAAACCTCATGTATAATAAATAAATTTTCTTCTTCCTCTCCCTCCAAACACGTAAGAGGAGGTGGAGGGGGAAATAACAAAAAAAATTTTTTTTGAGACACACTCTCACAACTTATAATTAACACTCTTTCCCCTCACTTTCTGTCTCTCTTCCGACAATGACTAATGACATGTCTCAAACTCCTTCTAGTCTCTCTGTCTTCCTCAGTGTAAATCCTTCCCCTATAAAAAAAAAATCTCTCTGCCTTCAAAAATAAAGTTTCCCTACTTCAAATCCTTTTTTTTTCTCTCTCTCCTCCCTCACTCTGTCTCCCTCATCCTTGCACAGTGTTTCTCCCAAAAATATATTAACGACATCAGCATCACACCTCTACGAGAAAAAATAAGGAAGTTTTTTTTTAGACAGCTTATTGCTTCTTCCCTCTTTGGATGGTGAAAAAGTAAGCTGAGGTGACGTTGAGGAGGGGAAGAGAGAAAAAAATTGGGGAGGTTGATAGGAAATGACAAGATTTTCCTTGCTTTACCATGGGGAAAATTTACTCTCGAAACTTAATATTTGCTTCTTTCATTCTGAATCTCCGTCACTTTGTCTCTCTCTCCCTCTCTCTCTGATTTCCTCTGGCACTGTCTCTGTCTCTTCAGACTTTACTCTACCCGTTTTTCTGCTCCCACACTTCCTCTTAATCTTCCTCTATCTTTCGGAGCATTATCAACATCTGCCAGGCCTGAATTTTACTTTCGTACACTGTCTCTCTCTCTCATTCTCAGTTTTCTTCTCCCAATGTTTCACTCTCTTCCATTTTCTCTCTTTCTCTCTCTCTTTCTTTGCTTTTCTGCAATTCTCACTCTCTTTCATTTTCTCTCTTTCTCTCTCTCTCTTTGCTTTTCTGCAATTCTCACTCTCTTTCATTTTCTCTCTTTCTTTCTCTTTACTTCTCTTTAATCCTCATTCTCTTCAATTTTGTCTCTCTTTTCTTCTTTATTTCCATTTCTCTCTCTTCTCTTCAATTTTGTCTCTCTTTTCTTCTTTATTTTCTCTTCTCTCTCTTCTCTTAAGTTGCTCTCTCCTTTCATTTTTCTTTTCCTTATCTCTCCCATGTTAATTTTGTCTCTTTTCTTCTTTCTTTTCTTTTCTTTCTTTCTCGTCAATTTTCTCTCTTTTCGTGTATCTATAGAAATATATTTCTCTTTTTCCGATTTTTTCCGTCTTTTCTTCTGTCTGCTTTTCACTTTTGCAAATTTTCTGGCTTTCCTGTCTCTTTGCTTCCCGCTATTTCTCACTAACTTCAATTTTCCGTGTCTTTACTTCTCTTTATTTATCTCTCGTCAATTTTCTCTTTCTCTCTTTTTGCCTCTATTTCTCTCTCGTCAATTTGCTCCCTGACGCTCATATTTTTGCTTTTTTGATCTTCTGTATTTGCCGTTTTGCTCTTTCTTTCTTTGCTAATTTTTTTTAATCTCCTTCATTTTATCTTTTTTCATCTTCTTTCGCGTTCCAGTTCCCTCTCTATTTGTGTGTCTCTTTTGTCACGCTCTTTCAATTTCTCTCCTTCCTGTTTTTTCGTTCACTTTGACTTTTGTATTGACTTGTCATATCTCTATCATTGACGATTTTTCTCCCATTTTCTCTCTTTCACTCTTTTAGTTTCCTCTTTATCTATTCCACATTTCTCTTTCATTTCCACCCACTTTAATTCTCTCTCTTTCTTTTATCTCGTTTATTTCAATGGCTCCTTTCTCCTCTTTCACCTCGAAGTTTCCCCCTTTGATTTCTCTCTCGTCCTCCTAATAATGCATATTTCTTTACTCAAATCCTTCTCCCTCCCTAAATTCCTTCCTTCCGACTCTCCCCTGAAAAAAGTTAATTACGTTGCGGTGGCTAAAGGCTTGAGGCTTAAATGATTAAAAGAACGTCCCCATTTCTCCTCCTAGAAAAAAAAAATCTCTTCCCCCCTAGAAAAAAAAAGTTTTCTTCACAAAAAGCTCCTAATAAAAAAAAATCCACTACTAAAACGAGGGAAATGACTTCCCTTATACAAAAAGTTATATACTCCTAGTACTATTACATTTTACACCCCCTCCCCCCCCCAAAATAATCCCGCCAAGAAGAAGAAAAAAGGAACCAGACGTTGTTTGCGGTTGGTGTGATCATTTAAAACGCTTATATAAAAGCTTGCAAGATTCATTTAAGGCTTCATTAGCCTTTTATTAGGAGTAGAATACACAGGGACAAAAAAATGGAAGAGACCAGATACGGATCGAAAGGGAATATACTTTGAATAAATCTTTCCAGAAACCACCACCAGCCAAAAAAAAAAAAAAGTTCTCTCTCCGTGTGAAGAGAATGTGTCAAGTCTTTACCATATAAGAATACAGTAGCAAAAGGGTTGACTGAGAAAGGGGAAAAAATCTCTTCGAAGAGACGTTTTCCCCTCTTCTTCTCCAGACATGTTTTTTTCCGTTTGTCCCTCCTATAAACGTGTGTCAGGAGAGAAGGAGAGCCCCATAAAAGTGAAGGGACTAAGTGATGCCGCATGTAATCTAAACCACATGAAGAGGTTCCATGGAGGAGGTGGATGAGGAGGAGAAAAATGTTAAAAAGGACTGTTTACTTTTTCTATTATTTTTTTATAACCCTTTCCCCTTCTTATTAGTACATTCTACATGTACAATTCTACCCAAAAAAAATATTTTTTTGTTATCCCCCGCCTTTTAGTGTGGATTCTCCCTCTTTTTCTCTCTCTCTCTCCATTTCTTTCTTCACAAGATTAAGGGTAAAAAAAATGGAGTTCGACCTTATTATTACCACATTCTCATCTTTCCCTTTTTTTTCTGTTGGTGTTAGAATCTCTCCCTTTTTTTAGACCGTCACCAACGGTAGCACCATTTAATTATGAGTGACTTGAGAATTGCTAGATTTATATGCCGTCAAAAAAAAAAAGGCTGGGGGATGTATAACAGGAGCCTGCACTATACATGTACTAGACCTATCCTGTAAAGGCTGTTGATACTTATACTTATACACCATAAGACAAGAAAGAAGAATAAAAACCAAAAGGAATACTTTTTTTTTTCGTCCAAAAAAGAAATTCGTAATTTCATTTTCTTCTCCATCCCAGAGAAAGAACGTGAGGGAAATAATCAAATATATCCCATCCTTCCTTCAAGAGAGACAAAATATGGGTGATTTTTCTTTTTTTTTCTCTCTGTATCTTCTTCTTTGGAGCGAGGAAAAAGCAGGGAAAAAAACAGAAGGAAAGGGAAAGGAAAATTATGGGCTATGAATATGCATAAGGAGACAGGAGAACTTTTTTTTTTGGGACGGCATTACATTTTTTTTTCGGAGGAGATGGGAAGAATATGGGAAGAGTGTAAATGAAGAGGGAGAGGAGGAGAATTCTTTGGAGGGGAAAGAGGAGGAAATGTTAGAGGAGAAGAGAAAGTTTAGGGACGGAAAGAGGAGAATGACGACATGCAAAGGAGATTGAGGAGGAGGCGAGAAAACTAATTGGAGGAGTGACACACTCGGGAGATAAATTTTTACCCGGGATCAAGACGAGAAAGGAGAGAGAAAAAACGTATGAATATTAATAGGTTTTCCAGGGATTCTCTCAAATGTTTACTTTCGAAAAAAGATTCGCTTATAAAAGTAAATCTATACCATGCTCCTACATTCACGGAGGAGGAGAGACATTTTTATAATCTAATATTTTCTTTGAAATCCCCACAGAACCGCCGAATAATTACAATACAAAAGAGACATGGAAAGGCTTGGGAAGACAAAGGGAATCACAAATTTGTATTCACAACAATATAACAAGGAACATCCGCGATAAGGCCGGGGGTTAATTGGAAGGGAAAAACAATTTTTAGCCAGCCAAAAAAAAAAAATACAATGTACCCAGTAAAGACAATAAATATGGTCATTTAAAAATTAATTACAGCCATTAATTAACAACAACCAAAACAACTTTTCATCCAAACTCAAGCAGAATGACAAAATGGGGAATCGCCCGGAAAAGGCATTTTAAATAAAAATAATCTAACATTCAATGGGCGGACATGAAAGCATCCGCAAACCAAGAAAAATCGGTTGACAGCAAACAATATTTTTTGAAAAGTAAAAAATCCACCTCCCCAAAAAAAAACTAAATCGGAAACTACCACAAAAGCACCCAAGCCTTGCAAAGGGAAACTCCCATGGAAAAAAAAAAGGGTGAAGGCAAACCACAAAGAAAAATTTTCACAAGTCAAAATAAGAAGACGAAAAAAACCACAAAAATGCTGCACATATCCATTTCACCAAAAAAGGTGAAAAAATGCACGGGAGCAAGAGGCAATAACATGAAAAGTAATGGAAAAAAATTAGTTTCCTCTAATTTTTTTCCCCCAAACGAAAATAAACACAAAAACACACCCTCGCATACTTAAGAATTATACAAAGTATTTACACCACAAAAGTTATCCAAGCTTGAACAGCTTTAGTATTACATACAAATGTACAATAATAATAATAATTTTTAATGACAAACGAAAAAAAAAAAACCATGTACAGGGACGAGAACATACATGATAATCTATTACCACTTCAAGTCACAGACTCAGCATGCAACTTTAAACATTGTATGAATAACAAAAAGAATTATGGTTGGACTAGTATATATTATAGTATATACAGACATGGGAATAATAGTAGTAATAATAATCATGCATGTTCCTAATAGTCAAAGAATGAGTCAACATGGAGAATGTAACGTGTATAAACGCTCGAAGATGAAGAAGAAAGCGGAGAGAAGGAGAGAGAGAAAGAGAGAGAAAAAAATGTATTCTGAATTCAACTTGTGTTGTGGTTATTATTATTATTATAAACGCACAGGGAAGGAAAATATGCCTGGATGATATATACAAATTTACATCAGGATGAGTCCAACCATCATCATCGTCGTTCAAATGCACTCTGCTGAGAATTCCGATAGAAAGAGAGGGAGAGACGGAGAAATGGAGGGGTAAGAGAAAATGCAAGAGAAGAGGTCCAGAGAAAGAAGAAAAATCGGGAAAAGGTACAAATAAAGAGACGAAAAAGAGAGGAAACCCGTGAAAGGAATATAAAGCTTTCTATTTAAAAAGTCACACACACACACACATACCCACAAAATAGACATACAAGGAATCTTGAAGAGAGCTATTAGAAATATACGCCCTGGAAAAAAAATATCACCCCCCATCTGTGTGTTTACGTTTGTGTGCATCAAGAAATTCAACGTGAAATTGAATTTCTATCATTTTATTTTCTATTTACTCCTTTCGTTTTTCCTTTCCAATACACTTTTTTTCTTTCACATGGTAAAAGGAAGGGATAAGGTCGGCCCTGTCGATTCGCCTTGAGATTACCATTACCATTTGGGACAAAGTCAGATGAGCGACATTAGGCTAGAGAGAGAGAGAGGGAGAGAAAGAAAAAAAAGGTGAGAGACGAGAAAGATGCAACAGAGACAGGTAAAGAGAGACGAACGAGAGAAGCAGGTGAAAGGGAGAAATAGAGAAAAGTAGAGAGAAGAGGAAATAAAGGGAGAACGAGTCAAAGAGAAAAGAGTGAACGAGAAATGATGGGAAGAATGAGATGGGGAAGATGCCAAAAACTGGGTACGCATTTGCAATGAGAGAGAATAAGAGAGAGACGGAGAGAAGATTCTGCAAAGGGAGAGAGACGAGAGGAAATTTCGAGATAGAAATGGTAAAGGAAGACAGACGGAGGAGAGCGAGATAAGGGAGAGAGAAGGAGAAGAGCGAGAAAATGAAAAGAGAGAGAGAAAAAGAAGAGACAAGAAAAAGAGAGAGAGAGAGAGAAAAAGAAGAGACAAGAAAGAGAGAGAGAGAGAGAAAAAAAGAAGAGACAAGAAAAAGAGAGAGAGAAAACGAAAAGAGAGACAACGAAGGGGAAACGAAAAGATAGCGAGAAAAAAAAAGATGAAAACAGAGAAACGGAAAAGAAAGAGACAAAGAGAAGAGAATGAGAAAAGAGAGACAAAGAGACATGAACGGAGGTAAAGTGACAAGGAGAATGCTACACAAATCTTTAAAAAAGTTGTTTAGCTCTGCTTACACAATCTTTTTCTATTTCCAACCATTTGTACTATGTAATAGTAATCACTGTCATGTCTCGACGAGAAATAGTAAATTTTTTTCCCATGTTACATTTTCTGACTCATCCACAATGATATTTCAGGTCCTTCCAGCATACAACTGTATAGATATTTTTAAAAAATACTTCTTGAATGTATATTTCAATTTCCAAACCCTCTCTTTGGTATTTTGTATATTTTTGAATCCCATTACTGTCCCATTAGAGGAACACAATTTGTACAATGGTTCCACCACAAAAATAAACATCTCTGTACGCACTGAAGGGAAGGAAAAAAAAAACTTCAGATTCATTTTGAACAGGACTCATACCTATCAGCTTAAAGACTTTTTTTTCTACTCCCGATTTTGTCTCTCCACTGGGTTTGTATGGCTGGTAAAACTACGAGGTGAATACCATCATGAATTTCCCTATAGATCCATCTCCGAACAAATTTTTCCCATACACGAATTCCAAATCACATTCTAACAAATTTTCCTTCTCTCTCGAGAGAGATAGAGAGAGGGAAAGAGAGGGGAAAAAAAATTCATTTTCATAATATTGACATCCGTTTTCGCCCACAGCAAGACCAAAAGTAACCACGGAGCAATTATAACTTTTTAACTCATCTCTCCTGCTTTGAATACATTAGAATACTGATGATCCCATGTTCATGATGAGGGGCTCTCCGCAACTTTTACACATGCACGAACCAAAAAAAAAAATAATTCTATTCCTACTACAAGAATTATTAAACTGGCTACTACATCTACGCAGAAAAAGTTCGACATACCCGCCAGTTGTAAAATGTATTAGGAGAAAGATGGGATGAAACAAGAAAAAAAAAGGATTTCGTGCTACACATAAAATTGACAGGGTAGTCTTTATATATCCAAAAAGAATTTTTTCTGGTACAATTGCCTCTATTTGGACAAGGGACTGATCACGAACATTTTTATATAAGATTTCCAATTTTGTATGTACATTTTTTTATTCGGTGATTCATACATAATTTTGTATTTGGACGGTCATATGTATCTTTTTGTAATATTACAAATTCAATATGTATACTTTTGTAATCCTGCAAAGAGCTTCAATAACAAAAAAAAGGATTCTTCCCTTTTTCTTTCTTTCTCTCTCTCTCCCTTTCAGAAATATCCACGGAGGAAATTTCTGAAATGGAAATAAGGAAAACTTTTTTTCCAGAGGGGAGAAAAGGGAAGGGTAAATCTACGAGACAAGATTTGTTGGACAGTTTTAAGACACTTTTTTTTGTATTATCCAGAAAGACAGATATCAAAGTCACCAAAAAAAAAAGAAAATAAGTCCAAAAAACTTACTTCTTCATACGACATCCTGATTTCTTCCCTCACTTTCGAGGCGATCACATCCATTTTCTTGGAGTAGATGGAATAACGCTGATATTTCTTCAATTTCTCATTTTTCTGTGAACCCAATAAAATACATTTATTACTTCACTTTCGAATGAGGGTGTAAAGAAAAACAAATAATTTAAAACGTTTAATTCTTATGGAGATGTTGAAGGGGGGAAAACACTTTGGAAAGGTTTTTCGGGGGGGGAGGAGGGAGAAGCAATAAAACGATTTACAAGGCAAAAGGATAGAAAAAAAGGTATGGGTGAAAGATAAATGTTTTTCTCCTCGTTTTTTTCGTTGATTTTTGCCCAAGTATTTTTTCTGGGGAAATATCCAGAGGAACCTCCCCAAAAACAATATATGTGCTGACTGGGGGAGTTTACAAGGAAACTCTTGAGATATCACTTCCTTCTCATAAAACTCTCTTCTGGGTGAAATCCCCTTTTTTTTCAAGGCAACTTATTCTGGGTGCATTTTTTTTTTCCTGGGCTAAAATTCTCTTGTAAGTGAATTTCTTCTCGGGTATTTTGAGGGGGGAAAAAGGGGGAGAAAAGGAGAGAAAAATACATGAAAAACAAATGGAGAGGATTGAGAAAAGTCTGGGACTGTATACATAAATAAAAACACACAATCTCGATAATGGCATGTTCATAAAAGTGTCGAAGAGCACAAAGTCTATAAAAATGGAAATATATATGGTTAAAAGGGCTTTCTTGTCTTCCCCCCAAGAAAATATATACATCTTCTATTACTGAAAAAAGATTTTTAAAAGTATTACTTCCAACACATTTTTTCATCTGGGTCTGTATTTTTATTATGGTGAAACATCATATGTATACATTTTTTTTTTCTCTGAAGAAAAAGGAAACAACTAACCTTTGCCACGCAGTTAGCTCGACACTGAGCCAATTGCAAAACCAAAAGCGTGGAAGTTTCTTCTTCCCCCCGACGATTCATGTCACTCACGGGGCTGGTTGAGGCCGTCATCGTCGTCCTTTCAGCCTTTGAATTTGTGACACTTTTACTGACAGTTGACGGATTGACAGCCTCGACTCCATCATCGGATTGATTTTGGCTTCTTCCTCCTTCACTTTCCCCCGGCGATACCGACGAAGAAAAGGAACTTCTTGAATTTGGAGTGGGAGGAAGAGTCGTCGGAATATTAGTGCCACTCGGAGCCAAGGAATTCCAGGGATCATCTCTCCCCAGAAGAACATTCCCTATTTGTTCTACCAGGGAAGACACCGAGACTTCTTCGGCGGATGTAGTAGTATCTGTCACATTTGGCATCAAATCTGCCTTGTCCACATTCTTGGGGAGAAATACGGTCGGCGTCCGCCGCCCCTCGAAAATATTTTCCACGTCATTGTCAACCTTAATGTCCTCCACAACCCTCCCTTCTCCCGGGGTGGAGGCAATCATTCCCAGACTTTTACTACCGTCACCACCATTCTCCCCGGTTGTTTTTCGGGTAATAATAATGTCGGTGGTAGAAGAAGACGAAGAAGAAGGGGAAGAAGGGAAGACATTCGGGAGGGTGGATTCGGAGAAAACTGCACCGTTTTCGGTTTCAACACCCTTTCCCAATGCCGAATCATCATTATCATTAATGGGAAGAGGAGGCACATCATTCCATCCTTTTGTCTCACTCCCATTGACTAATTGAAGGAGAATCATCATAAGGATCGAACTGGAGAGCAATATTGTCCCGGGCCATCCGGCTGGCAATAACCTTTTATGCTTCTTCATCTTCCGCCTCATTCTCATTTCCGAAGAGCAACACATATCACTTAATTGTTTATTGTATATTAGGACCCTTCCTTTCACCACATTCCACAATCTCTCCTTGGCAAAAACGGGGGAAAGCTTTCGTAATGATAGAATTGAAGATACACGATCGAGCACGGGAGAACAACAACAGCAGGGAAATACGGGAAAAAGTGCTCCCACTCAATATGACCCTTTAGAGTACTGATATTGCCGGTATAATCTTATCGAAGATTTCCTATATTTTTCCTTCTTATTTTTTTTTTCCACACAAATCCACACTGTCTCACTCATTCAAGTCATTTTCCGCTCTTGTTCACTCAAACCTCAAAGGGATGTTACTTTGACCTTTGTTTTTGGAAAAACATATATATGTATATGGGTATCTATATTACCCTACATGAAAACGTCAACAGATTTACACATCTTAGGCCCTGTGTCACTCTGTGGGATAGCGGTACAGATTTTTGGGAGGGTCAGAAGAGAGATAACAAATCACTGTTTGGGCATTCACAAAAACAAGAGGAAGGGTCCGATGAAAGGTCACACTTCACTTCACACTATAATCCTCACAAAATTGTTGTTGAGACAAATGAGAATCTGTCTTTAAAAAGAAATGTTTCAAAATTTTTATTCTTATAAGCTATAGGTATACATTTGCCCAAAATCCAAAGCTGCTTAAACGAGGATTAAACTTACAAGCTACTGCAAGCCTATAACTGGTTCCTTTTAATTTGTTCCCGTAATGACTTGTTGCCGACGAGAAGAATCCCGTACACTGTCAGAAATATGAGTTATGAATTTTGTGAACAAAAGACAAACTAGTGCAAGTGTTCTTTTTGAACGTCGGAACAGTATTATTTCCCGGTATTGGATTAATTATTATTTCCCAGTATCAGCATACGCACAATTTTCCAGTAACAGAATACGTACAATTTTCCAGTATCAGAATACGTATGATTTTCCAGAATCAGAACAATTAAACCTCTCCCAAAACCGAAACAAATACTCTTTTACAGTAAGGACACAAATGTGTTATTCTCCAGAGTTAAATCAAATATTCTCTGCCGGACCAAAGCTTTGAAATTTCTTGGAGATACACACGCTCGGATTAACGCAAGACACTTCAAACGAAATCTGTATAGAACACACAAAATTTTGTTATCAACAAATGAACCACATGAATTTATCCGAAAATGTTTTAAGGATATCCAAAGGAAAAGTCAGATAACTTGGAGGGTTTGAAGCACATGATAAAGTTTGATTCAACTCACAGAAACGCACACAACCTTCCTTGGTGCTGGCGCAACGTCGACTGAAGCTGACGGCTCTCTCCTACCCGTTCTTTATCCTTCCCAAAGTGTAGTCGTACAAAATGCCTCGCACTATGGGGGAGACGCTCCGAGCCATATATTGTAATTTTACTTTTCACAACAAAAAAAGGGACTCCCCTATTCACTTTTCTTCGGTAACAGCTCTTTTTCCCCTTCAGTATTCCTTCTTGTGGACCCTGTGTATACTGTGAATATAAAATAAGACCCCCAAAAAATTATTACCAACAACATATACCTTTCAATTCACACGTTTATTTATACGTTTATTATATTATTTACTATTTCCGTCTCAATAGCAACCACCCCGGCTTACGATGCGTGTAATATTTTATGTTCTTTTGAACCAAATTTTACTCCAAATCCCTACACATAAAGAACTAGTAGTTCGACTCTCTGCTCTGGAACTGTAACTTATGAGACATTCATGACAATAATTGGGTATATATATAGATATTTATAAAATTATGGGAACAACTGGAACTACTGGATCAAAGACACCGAAAGGATTAAATTCGAGCACACGTGATACGATCGGAAAAAACCAGCTATATACTTTCGGAACCAAACATTGAGGTGATTAACACCCAGATAATGAAACGATACCGTCGGCTTCTCTTTGCCAGTGCAAACCCACTACACTTTTCCGAAAGAATCACCCAAAATATTAAAAACAATTACAGAACCCATATCCCACCTATAATGCATACACGACTGATTCAATCTAATTCCTGAATCATACCTCGTCATTGTTTCATTTGAAAGAAAATTTGCATATAAATACTAGGTGGGATCCATATAAATCAGTCCATAGCGTTTCCGTTCGCTACTTTCGAGTCCGCAAATTGAGGATGATTAAACAGGCGAATGAAAATACATAATATTGCATATAGGTACCCGATCAGTCCTTGACATCGCGCACAACACTTCCTTCAAAAGCAGCTAGCTCAGACAAAATCAAATTAAGTATCTGGAGTTAACACTTAACGCTTAAAAGCACTGCCATGAACAATGAAATACTGAATTGAAACGACACTCCATCAAGAACAAATTAAGAGCCAATTTTTAAAACTAAGCAAGAACGCCTAATTCTGACCAAAATATTCACATATACCTCTAATGCCAAGACACATTAGCGTTTAATTAACAAAACCATTATGTGATATGGAACCAAACATAAAAAATAAAAACATCAAAGCCGTAATTACTTTCGCTTTAACTGCTGTTGAGACAAAATCCGAAACTGTGCTAACTGCTAACATACAATTATCTCGAATTACACAACCTACCTACCTACAATAATCACAACAAAACCAGAAATCTGGATCCATAGTACGTTGACCATTAATTCTTTCAGCTCCAAGCAAAAACCTCCCAGTCATAACTGTCCAATTACTCGGTTAAGCTCTGTAAATAACGACCTCCTCCATTTCCGGACAGTTTCCTTTTTCGGCAGTCAATCCCATACAGATGTGTAACAAATTTCCCCGGAATATCCCTTTTACCTGCAATATCACCAGCAAATCCCTACAACATTATTTACCGACAATTTCATCCATTTATTATTGTATCACCAAAAAACACCTTAGGTATACTATACCTTCTCCAACAGACGCACACCAGATCCCTTTTCATATTTCTTCCCCCGATTGACACAAAATACCATATCGAATAGCTTGACATTGTCCCAAAAAGTTAAAGTAAATCGTCGGTACACACGTCCAGTAATGGTATTAACCATTACTTCCAAAAATCCACATCCTCTATACTAAAAGACCCTCACGGAATCTATAAAAGGAAGGAAATAACAGTTCCACAAAGGCATATGTAAGCCTGGAATGGAAGAGAGAATGCCATCGGAAACCCCGAAGAATGCAATCACCTGAAAGAAGTAACAAATAACACGGATACACAATGCCAAATGTAAAATCAGGTAGTTACTTATACGAACAATATGAAACCAAGTAAGTACATAGTCACATACCAACAATCTGGAACCAAGTAGATACATACCAAGTTGGTATTACCAACAATCTGAAACTCGGTAGCTACCAGCATGAGCTTATAGTCTTATAGCTTTACATACCAAGAAAATCCTTTAACCAAAGTAATGACACGAACAGAAAACCAGAAGACCTGAAAATATAAGAAAATTACGTTTTACCTTCCCCAACCAAAGATCATGGTGGAGAAAATCAAAGAAAATCTCCCCATACATTCCATTTATACAATTACTTTACGTTCCAAAAGGTAAATTGGACACTGAAAACCTCACACATCACACCAAACAAAACAAAAAAATCCTCCATTATAATAAACCATTTAGCCCACCTTTCAATATGATTTCGGTACTACTGACCTGATCAAAAAGGGAGACCCAAAACGCCAAGTCGGAAATGGTTTGCCCAAACAAATATAATAGTGCCGGGACCTCCTTTTTTGCCTTCAGGGTCCAAAACGACCCATGTTGTTATTATTCAAACTTTAAAATAAGATTAAAAACACAATAATAAAAATCAGCCGCATCATGACAAATATCCCTATTATGTCCATGTGTGCTAGGCTTTTTTTCTCTCTATGGAATCAAATGAAAGGAAATTTTTTCTTTTGACACCGAGACGCTTTTTGTCACTATTCTTCTTCTTCTTCTTCTTATTCTCTTTTTCTCTCCTCCGGAAAATTTCGTGGTTGCTTGCACAAGGATAAAACCCGTGTTGGACCTACATATACAGGGTGTTCTAAGGCAAGGGGGAAAAAACAGATGGAAGATGCATAAAAGTGACTTTTTCAAAGTAATATAATAATAGAAGGAAAACACACAGAAAAACTCCCATATGGAGGAGGGATGCTTTGAAGGGGAAAAATGCTTTGGCTTCAAATTGTATTTCAAAATATAAAAACGAAAAAATACATATGTACTCCCAGTTATAAGGAAGAAGTCGTCTCTTCTGGATCTTCCTCTCTGTTGAAGGGAGAGGCGTGAAGGCCAAGACCACCGCCGTAGCAGCCCAGACACATGATTGAGTCGGTGTGATTCAAGTGAATCAAAGCATGGTAAATCTTTTAAATCAAGTCATATACACGGATACTAAACTTGCTCTTCCCCTTCTTATTTTCCGGGATTTTTTTTTTTGTTTATATTCGAGTATATGTATTACATATATTTAGAGGGTTTGAACACGGCTTCTGGTTCTTATCCATCTTCTGGAGAGGAAAAAGTGAGAGGGAAGCGGAGAGACAGCGAGAGAGACAGAGAGAGAGAGAGAGAGAGAGAGAGAGAGAGACAGGCAAGATTAAAAACGGGTGCGAGCGTATGAAGCATACTGGAAGCAAGGGAGATGGAAATGATTGGAAGGAACGGACAAAAGAAGTGGAAGATTCGGAGAGCTAGAACAAATTGGGAGAGAGGTTGAAAGAGAGACAGGAGAAGAAAAATGAGGTGAAGGAGAGCGACACGAGACAAGAGAGAAAAAGGAAAGAGAGACAAAAGCATGGGACAAGAGGCAAATGCAAAGGAAAGGGCGACGAGGGAAATTGAACGAAGGAGAGCGAGACGAGACAAATGGGAAAATATAGGGAGACGAGGCACGAGAAAGACAAAAAAGCGAGACGAGGCAACGGAGGGTGAGACGAGACAAGAGTAAAGGAAGAGAGACAGAGACGGGAAAATAAAGAGAGATATAATGGAGATAGATGAACAAAGAGGACAGGGAAAGGGAAATTAGATGTGAGAGAGAGAAAGACAGGCACAAAAGAGAAAGAAAGAGACACACAAAAGGGAAAGAAAGACAGGCACAAAAGAGAAAGAAAGAG
>JAQGBT010003601.1:0-19054 GCA_034698585.1 Disparrhopalites patrizii | reverse complement strand
TGTCTCCTTCCCTCTCTCTCTCTCATTCTCTCTCTCATTCTCTCTCTCTTTCTCTTTCATTCTTTCTTTCTCTCGTTCTCTCTCTCTTTCTCTCGTTCTCTCTCTTTCTCTTTCTCTCGTTCTCTCTATCTTTCTCTCGTTCTCACTTTCGTTCTCTCTCTTTCTCTTTCTCTCGTTCTCTCTGTCTCTTTCACCTTCTCTCTCTCTGTTCCTCTGTCTTCCTCCTCCTTTCTACACATGTATCTCTTTTTCTCTCTTTTCTATTTTTCCTTCTCTTTCTGTTTCTCTTTACTTCTTCGTCTCTGCTTTGTCTGTTTCTCTTTCTCTCCTTCTCATTTTTTCTCTCTCTCTACGCTTCTCTCCTGCTTTCTCCCCCATATCTTCTGTTCTCTCCTCTCTTTTCTTCTGTTCTATCTCTGTTTCTCTCTCCACATCCTCTTTTTCTCTCTTTGTCTCTCGCTCTGTCTTTATCTTAACGTCTGTCGCTCTCCCTTTCTCTCTCCGCCTGTCGATCTTTTTCTATGTCTCTCGCTCTCTCGTTCTCCTTTTGTCTCTCTCTTTCTCCCTCTTTCGCTCTCTTCTAATCTCTCCGTCTCTCATTTTCGGTCTCCGAATCTCTCCGTTTCTCTCTCTCTTTCTTTCTCTCTCTCCGTTTCTCTTTCTCTTTCTTTCTCTCTCTTCGAATCTCTCCGTCTCTACTTCTTTCTTACTCTCTCCGTCTCTCTTACTCTCTTCGAATCTCCCCGTCTCTACTTCTCTCTTACTCTCTCCGTCTCTCTCTTACTCTCTTCGAATCTCTCCGTCTCTACTTCTCTCTTACTCTCTCCGTCTCTCTCTTACTCTCTTCGAATCTCCCCGTCTCTGTTATTCTCTCTCCTCATCTTATTCCCTCACCGTCTCTCTCCTTATCTGATTCTCTCTCCGTTTTATTCTCTTTTCGTCTCAATTTTATCCTCTGCGTCTTTTTTATTCTCTCTCCGTCTCTCTCTCCCGTCTCTCTCTTTCTCTGGATCTCCCTTATTTTCTCTTAATCTTTTTCCGTCTCTGTCTTTTACTCCCGATCTCCCTTGCTCTCTCTCCGTCTCTGTCTATCTTCCGTTCTTCATCTCCCACTCTTCTCTCAATCAGCTTCTCACCCAATCTCCTTCACCCATCCCATTTTTTGCTTCGTCTCCCTGACGTTTACCACTCGTTTACAAAAAAGCACTCCTTATTTCATTATCCTTATTCAAGTCAATCGCTTCGTTTTGGTAATGGGGTTGAAGCAACAGACAGATTATATTTTTTCTCTTCCTATTCTTCTTTTCTTCTTGCTCGTTGATAGGATATTTGACCTTTTGAATTTGACGTGAAATGGATTTGTATGCCTCCGGGTCAAGGTATATGCAACGTGGAGTTTTGGTGCCCCAGTATTTGTGTGGGTTCTTCCTCTTACTATAAGGAGAACGCATGTGGGAATGAATTGTGTGAACTGATTCTCTCTCAACTGAGTTATTTCGGAATTATATTCAAATGCAAAGATAATGATTTCATATCAAACGGATCTGTTCCAATTTTTTTTTGCCGCAAAAAAACACGGACACAATGCATTAAATTCTGGTAGATTGGCTTTGTACTGGAAAATAAATACGTACGCTGGTGTACCTTAAAAAGTGCATAATTTAAAGTAAATACAATACCTCAAATCTATACCTGGCGTATGCATAACAATTACCTATTAATTGCCTACAAAAAGCTGGTTTTCTGATTAAAACCTGCAAATAGCCAAAATTGCGAGACCACTTCTATTGCTTTTAATTGGAAATTGCTATTTAATATTATATAAAAAGATGGTTTTATACTCTCGCGTGATCTGAACGATTCAAATAACACTTTTCTGAAAAACATCCAGCAAATCTCTCTCAACTGAGCTATTTCGGAATAAGACACGTGTTCGCACCTTTCAAAAATTACGTAATTCCAGAAGATTTAAAATCAATTCAGAAATGTTGCTCATGCAATTTATTCTCCCCCAACAGAAATCCTGTTGTTTTCACCCTCCCCCCCAAAAAAAAACCTTCACATCTCGTGACCCATGCACAAGTCTCGGTTTGGAAGTCATGCTGAGGGAGAATGGGGAACCAATTAACAAATGAACTTTTGTTGCTACTGATATTAGCCTCTTTTTTCCTTCTTGTATATTATATATAGCTATAATAGCTACTACCACAGCTTCCAAGAAATCCAGTTGCCCTCCGCACCCTTTACCTCCAGGCCACTGTTGTAAATGCATTGGCAGGGAGAATTGCATGGAGACAATAAAAAGTAGTAAATCAATTAGCTTCCACACGCACAGACAATGGGTGGAAATTTTTACTGCCCGTTCCTCCTATTAATATTTTTCCTCTCGCAATGCCCCTTTCCCGCACTCAAGGGGTGTATTACAGGGGATAAAAGCAAAAAGATGCGTTTTACAATGTACACGATACATATGTGCGTATTGAAAATAATAAGCAATAAGAACTTTACAATGCTTTTGGGTGTTGGAGTTAAAAGGCGATCCTTCCTCCCCCCCCGAAATAATCTCTATTCTATTCCAGGAATCCACTTTCCCCTTCTAAAGGCCCTGTCAGAATTATGCATGAATGGATCCGTTGTAAAAAAAAAGGGAGATAACCTCTTACACATTTTTTTTCAAAGTGTGAGTCATAAAAAAAAAAGGTATTTCCTATACACAACAGTAATGGAGGGGGTGGATGCAGATTTAACAGAAATCACCACACCTTCCACTCAAATACAAAGTCAATCGATCTTATTTTTTTCCACCACTGTCCGCTGTCTAATGGGAAAGGGTTAAAAGGGAACTTGGACAGCCCTTCTCATCGTCCTCCCTTTTCTTGGCTGTCTCTCTCAAATCCCTGTTTTTTTTTATTTGGAAATGAATTCAATTTCAAGTGGAGGGTAATAAATTTTTATAGGTGGAATTTTGTACGAAAACATATATAAATATAAAAAATTAATATGTATACATATTTATATATAATATGTTATATATGCACATGCTTGATAAGGTTCCTAAGGGCCAGTGAAGGAAGAGCTAATCCCTGGAATTTTCCTCTGTCAAATTTACCTTGGATTTTCAAGGAATTAATTCGGAGAAAAGAGCCTACTTGCAACCACATTCGACAGTAATTTACGCATGAAAATATCTATTTTTGTAAAATTTCAAGAAATTTTACATCCTAGCACGTGCACGAGCGGAAGCGCGAGGAAGGAACGGAGGAGAATCTGTCATAATAAACCTAATATGCAATAATGGGGAAACCAGAAGGAAGTTGCAAGGAAGCCGACAACCGACACCGGTTGTCTCTAGTTAGCCCGCAATAATTCAAGCCATGGCTCTTCAGTCATTCAGTTATTTAGCGGTTTAATTTAATTTTTGAGTATATCAATTTCGTTGCCCCGGTCAGTTTACATGTTACAGTGGAATCTCTATATAGCAACTCTGAAGGGAAGGGGGGAAATATTGTTACAGGGAAAAGTTATTATATTTATATATACCTTACATATGTACGAAGGGCTGGAAAAATAATTTGTTTACAGAGAAATCTTGTTATAAAGAGACTTGTTATATAGAGAAACTCCACTGTACCTTTAATAAATACCACCTCGTTTCTCTGTACAGTATTCCCCAATTTCTCCGTACAGGGTAACGTTTATTATTGTCGACACTTTTACGGAACGTTTTCTTCAATTTTTATTTTTCTGTAGGTGTAATCAAGGAATTTTGAAGAAGGGATTCCTACGTGTAATTAGCCTTCCAAACTATAACCAAAAAAATACTAAATTTACTAAATTTCTCCTCACCCATTTCTTGTTACGATTTTTGTTAAACTATATATGCAGTTCACAAAGGTGGCCATTTGACTGTAATTGTGAGAAACACCGTTAGAACGTCCGACTAGATATTTGTATGCTAATGATGACTTTTCAGAGGAGCATTTCCACGGTTACAGAGGGAGTACAGTGGACTCTCTCTATAACAACTCTCCTCATAACAACTTTTTCTCTATAACAACCTTATTTTTCGGCTCTTCGTATATGCAGTGTACATATTAAATGTTCCATATAACAACTTTTCCATATAACAACCATTTTTGCCCTTCCCTTCAGGGTTGTTATAGCGAGAGTCCACTGTACCGTTAAAAGAAAGCCCTGGGGAGTCAACTGAATTGAACTTGCTACTGAAATTGTTTACCCGCAAATTCAAACGGAACCAATGGGGAACTCGACGTGAAAATGCAACTTCGACAAGCAAAATGTCGGCGGAGTCTCGTTATAACAGGACCCGACGGACCCAAAAATTTAGTTGTTACAAAAGCAATGTTGTTATAGAGAACGCTTTTATTACGCATTCCATGTGCGAGCTGCTGGGAATTATCTGATGTTATATTGAACATGATGTTATAACGAGTGCTTTTATAAGGACACTCCACTGTAGCCAAACTGGAACGACTCCAATTGGCCTGCGGCTATCTTGTAGCTTCCAGATGAAACTCACAGGGAGTGGGAGGGGGAGAGATGGGGTGGGAGAGATAAAGAAAGCCGTAGAGGAGACAGGAGGGCAGTCATCGGGATTTATGATCCACACGGGGATCACGAGAGCGTATGGGCAGAGGGAGAGAGAGAGAGAAAAAGGAAGAGAGACACGAAAAAAAATGGAGATACAGCAACAGAGAAGAAAAGGGAGAGAGAGGAAGTGAGAGAGAGAGAGATAGGGAGAGGAAAAGAAAAGAGAGAGAGAAAGCCAGAGAGAGATAAATATATAACAACCTTACATGTGAGCAACTTTCACTCTTTCCGTTTTCTCTTTCTCTCTCTCTCTCACTCCTTACTCCCTTTGTCTCTCTCTCTCTTTCTCTCTCTCTCACTCCTCACTCCCTTTGTCTCTCTCTCTGTCTCTCTCTCTTTCTCTCTCTCTTTCTCTCTCTCTCTTTCTCTCTCTCTCTTTCTCTCTAATAAACTGCAGACAAAGGGAAAATCAGAAGCGGAGGGAGTTTAAGTAAATCGACTCCCGCAGTCGTCTCGGTCCTTGCAATAGAAAGTTGCTCTTTTTTCTCTCTCTCTCTCTCTCTCTCTCTCTCTCTCTCTCTCTCTCTCTCTGTTGTCATTATTGTTGTACTTGCTAACTGTTTTCACTCCTCCATACAAGAACAAATACCCAAAACAAAGGACTGTCCCCTCCTTCCCGTGAGTTTCCATATCAACCCCCTTCCCATTTTTTTTTTGTCTTTCACCCCAGGAGAAAGTGTGAACTTTTCTCCCTGCCATGTCCTATATATGTAAGTACAGACAAAGGATGTTTTAAATATATGCACCAATATACGGGGATATAAAAGGATTTAAATTCCCATATAAATCCTTTTTTAAAGTATGTCACCCGCTCCGAGATTTCTGGGGACGCCTTGTGTGTGTACAAGTGTACATATTTTAATAAGAGGAAAAAGAGCCAGATTTACGTGGTCATAAATCACATGCTTGTCTCTTCACCCAATGAAATTATTGCATAATAAATAAACTACAGCAACACACGGACAAGTCTCGCTATCTCTTGCGTTCCCTATAAGGACTTTCCGTCTCCGCCTTTCTCTCTTCCAGGCTCTTTTATGTACACACGTCACTTGCGAGGTTCTCCTTGGGTGAAAGTGGGACCCAGAGGAGGAGGAGGAGATATAGGAGGAGGTGGAGGAGGATCACGGAAGCTACTTTCCTCAGCAAAGTTTTTAGGGACAATGTGTCCTATAACGCTCTTACATGGTCCAACAAGTCTTTCCCCGGCCGGGGGTCCCATTTCCCACACTTCAAATGGGGGACAGTGCCAGTGATAGATGAAAATATAACAATATAAAATGGACAAGCCTTTCCCAAAAAACTTTTCTCCCACTGGACTTTCTCCACGAATTGCCCTGAAGTGTCTGAAATGCGGAAATTACTCAATAAATTGTACATTGCTGGGACAATATAGTATTTTTTTTCACTAATTTGTTTAAATAAAAACACCGGAATTTATTTATGTATAGTCAGAAAATTTCGTTTTAATATTAGAGAATATTAGAGAATAACGTAGAAAAAGGGGGATTGCGGTAAACGATGAACATGTGGGAAAAGGAGAAAGTAAGGGAAACGTGAAAATTTGAAACAGTAAAATGGAAGAGACAGAAGGAGAAAGAACAACACAAAGTAAAGACGAAATGAAAATGGACGAAATCATCGAAGAACAACCGATAAGGCGGAGAATTAGGCCAAGCGGTTCAAAGAAAAACCAAACGAAGAAAGTGTAAAATGGACGAAGTTAGGAAAACATTAAGCGATTGGGAGAAAGCAAAACCAGAAAACTCCGAAAATATAAAAAAGGAGAAAGTAAAAAAACCGATTTAAAGAGTAAGAGAAGCGGAAAAAATAAAAACAAAAGGAAGACTGTAAAATAGAGGAAGTCGGAAAAAACAGAAAGCGAATAAGAGAAAGTAAAAAGCAGAAAACCAGAGAAAATAAAAAAGGAGAAAGTGAAAACCCGATTTACGGGAGAATAAGAGAAAGCAGAAAAAAGAAAAACCAACAGAAGACTGCATGTGAAATAGAGAAAGTGAAAACCCGATTTAGGGGAGAATAAGTGAAGGCAGAAAAAAGAAAAACCAACAGAAGGCAAAAATAGAGAAAGTCAGTAAAACAGAAAGCGTATAAGAGAAAGTAGAAAAACGAAAACCAGAGAAAATAGAAAAGTAGAAAATGGAAAAACACCTAAGCGAAGAAAAAGAGAAAGTGGGAAGACAAAAATCGAAAAAGTTGAGAAAGTTTAAGCTGAAACGACTAACTGGAGAAAAAGATAGCAGAATCAGAGAAATTAAAAAAGGAGAAAGTAGAAAGCACAAAGCTCATTTATCGGTAGAAAACACAAACCGGTGTAAATAAAGGCGGAGAAACTGAAAAATGGGCAGCGCAGAGGAAACTAAAAAGCTTAGAAAATTAAAAAGGAGAAGGTGGAAAAAAGACAAAGCGCAGCAAACAGCAAAAACGTTGAAAAAAGACAGCAGTTAAAAAGCGGAAAGTAAAAAAAACAATAAACTGTGGGAATAGAAAACGAAAAGAATATAGAGAGACAAACTGCGTGAAAAAAGAGGGTGAGTGAGAAAAATAAATCGAGAAAATAGAAAAAGTGTGAAAAAAATAAAAACTGAAAGAACAAAATGACATGTAGAAAAAATAAGAATGGTATAAAATAGCAAGTTAAAACAAGGGAAAGTAGATAGAAAATATACAAAACAAAAAAGCAAAGTAGTGAGAAGGAGAAAGCTGACTAAATTCGTTGAAATACATGATACAACACAACCGCTGTTGAAAATTGGAAAACGAAAGAAACTAGAATTAGTTCCAAAATATGCGAAACGTGGGAAAGACTGGAAATAACAGAAAAACAGACGCACAACAGAGGCAAGGAAAGGCCTTGGAATCATTACAATGCTATGAAGGGAAAGCACGAGATCCCTGGGAAAGGTAGCAGACAGCTAAAAACCAAAAACAATAAAGATATTCGAACAAAGAGAGAAAAGAGGGAAAATCCTAGGAAACAATAAATGCTCAAATATTGAATATTCCCTTTATTGTGAGCAAACGAATGAAAATAAAGGGAAAGCTCAAATTTCTGTCTATTCCTGAAAAGGACAGGATAATAAAGGTGAAAATGATAATAGTAATCGCAAGGAAAGGAAAGCCCCTCTCAATACAGACATTTTCCCCTGTGGACCTTTCAAGCTGGACAGACTTTTGAAGGTAGAAACAAAACTGAAAAGGACTGAAAGAGCTGGAGAGGAAAAACAATTGAAAGATTTTCTACCTCCTAATGCCATTGCCTATTGGGAGAGCAAGGAGTCCTTTATTTCTGGATATTAAAACTGAAAGACAAAAGAAGGTTGAATTGGAACGTGGGAACTGAATTTATTGCTATTTTATACCGAATTTTATACCATTTTCCAACCCTTTAAATTTGTTTTTCAAACGATGCTTTCTCCGTTTAAAGGCTGATGGAAATTTTTGAATTTTGTATTCAAAGACAAGAACAGTTTAAAAAAATTGAACAATCATTTACAAACTGATTTGCGTGACCAGCCATGTAAATGTTTGCACCTAAATTTTCCAAGCTAATTCTCCGCTTTTTTCATAAACGCCTGTGTACCGATTTATACAGGTGTTATAATTTATACAGGCGTTATAATTTGTACAGGCGTTATTGAAGACAAATTTATGACGACAAATTGTTTGTACCAAACGAGAGTATAGCTACATTTTAAGACTATATTTACACAAATTCGTAAGGTCTGATTGATTTTGATGTATCGTTTCTACGAAATTGTATGACTCACGGTTTATTCAATGGAAAAACTAATTTTTTCGGAAATAAATGTGCTTCTTAAATTAAAATTACAATTTTGAACTGAAACTGTGCTTTTTTAACTAAAATTACATTTTCTACCTGAAATATAAGGCTTTCTATGCTGTACAAATTTATGTGTTACAAAGGTATGCGTTTAAGATTTATAAATGTGTACGTTTTATGGCTTACAAATTTATGCGTTTTAAGATTTAGAAATTTGTGCGTTTTAAGGTTTAGAAATTTGTGCGTTTTATGCCTTACAAATTTATGTGTTTTAAGATTTAGAAATCTGTGCGTTTTAGGGTTTAGAAATTTGTGCGTTTTATGGTTTAGAAAATTGTGCGTTTTATGCATTATAAGTTTATGCGTTTTTGGCTTTACAAAATTTAAGAATTTTCAGCTTTAAAAATTTTTGCGTTTTTGGCTTTACAAAATTTATCATTTTCAGCTTTGCAAATTTAAGAATTTTCAGCTTTGCAAATTTAAGAATTTTCAGCTTTGCAAATTTAAGAATTTTCAGCTTTGCAAATTTATAAATTTTCAGCTTTGCAAATTTAAGAATTTTCAGTTTTATTTAAGAATTTTGGGTTTTAAAAATGTGAGCATTTTAGGCTTTAAAACTTTATGCGTTTTATACTTTAAAAATTTATTCGTTTTAAGGATTACAATTCTATGCATTTTATTATAAAATTATGCTTTTGCTCAACCAAATTATGCTCTCCATTTTTCAAAATTTTCAAAATAGTCCTTTCGTCTAAAACAGTAATGCATCGTACGTACAAACGTTATACAAAACACTAGTCCAAAACTGCGCAAAATTCACTCCAAATAGGCCTAAATTATTTAAAATTCCACGTCAAAAATCACTGTGCTTTTATGCTTCCCCCCTGCCTGGCTCATGTCTGGGAAGGAAAATATTCCGGTGAAAACTGAGTCCATTACAAATGTACACTTGGAAAAGGAACTTGCGAGAAAGGAATGAAAGCCCAGCCGATGCTCTTTGGTTAATGTAGAATTATATAGATACATGCAATAATCATACAAAGGCATTAGCACCGGTTCCAGTCCGCTGAGAGAAAGCATTATGAGGAGAGCATAATCCTTGGTGGAGAATGAGATACGTGCATTGATTAAAGCAATAATGCACTTGCTCCTCTTCCCTTTACATTTCCGACTTTCTCCTCTTTGAAAATCCTCCTCTAGATGGATCGTTGAGCCCGGGATGTTTTTTGGGAGAGTATTTGTGACTACTAATTAGACACCACAACATCAAGCCTTTTCAAAGTCGCCCACCAAAAGCTCATGCATGACTAATTCCTCCTCTGACATACGATGTATGTACGCTAATGAATGCAAATGCACTCTCTAGCATCAATTTCTATGCACTTACCCCAGCTATTTTCGTAGTCTCCCTATAACGGTGTGGTTCGCAATTTGCACCGGTGTTTTATACATTTGGTCAGGCCCGAGTTGCATTATTACTCACATTATTTCGGTGATCATGCCTCTCAATTTGGGTTCTACAGTGGAGTCTCTATATAACAACTCTAAAGCGAAGGGTAAAAAATATTGAGGGGTTGGAAAAATCATGTTATTACACAGAAATGTTGGAAACTTGTTATAGAGAGACTCCACTGTATTGCAATGTACAAATGTACAATACAAATTGCAGAATTATATTTGAAACGTAATGATTTGGCTTCAGCGCGGCGTTTAGTTTCATTATTTCGCCTGCTCAAAAAATGAATGTTGTTATAGGGAACTTTTAACACGTGTATGTTAATGTCAAGGGCGGGGGGAAATATATTGCTACAGAAAAATGTTGTTATAGAAATATTGTTATATGGAACAAGTTCATAATGTATAAGTGCTACGGGGGAATGACATATTTTGTTATGGGGAAAATACTGTTGAAGAGAGGCTTGTTATAGAGACACTCCTCTGTAGAGGTACGGCGTGGGAGGAGCCTTTCAAAAAATAGCATAGTAAATGGGATTCTCCAGAGAATTACGTAGGTGAAAATGACGATATTACATTCTGGGAAGAATTCATTTCAAAGAGAAAGTTGTCGGGTGAAAAGGAAAGCGTCTCTGAATGGCATATAACACTTAAGAAGTTTTGTGTAAATCTCTTCTATGCTTTTCTAATGGGAGAGAGGGAATGCACAAGGTCGGAGAATTGGATTAGGCAATATAGATTTTCGATATTGCAATCAGCCTAATTAGTATAGTTACGTACAAGTGTATATGTACATATAGGTGCCTGTATCTCCATATATATCAATATAAATATGTATAATATCAATGCCTATACTAACATTGGTACTATTTTCTCCTCAATATATGCATTCTGAACGGCAAAGCCGAATTAAAGGGAAATATCCGAAAAACAGAACCATCTGTAAGTGTCACAAATTTTGAAATTGATTTGACAGAAATGGACGAAATATTCCTGTGTTCCTGTGAAATGGCATAGAAATACCTAATAAACAATAATATTTTTGTACAAATTTCATTGCGATTCCAGACATAAACGTGGCAAATAAATAAATCTAGAATTCACCAATTTATATTTTGAGCTCTGAGTTTTTAATTCGGCTATTTCTTTGGGATGGATTTGTTTTTTTAACACATTTTTCTCTAAAACAATTTTGCTTGAGAAAGTTTACTTTGAAAGACTTTTCTCTGCGAAATTTTACTTTGAAAGACTTTTCTCTGCGAAATTTTACTTTGAAAGACTTTTCTCTGCGAAATTTTACTTTGAAATGCTTTTCTCTGCGAAATGTTACTTTTAAAAAACATTTGTGCCACGTATTTGTTTGCTTTAAAACAATTTCCTGTAAAACATTTTGCTTTAATAAAATGCTGTCAAATATTTTGCTTTAGAACAATTTAGTTTTTGAAATTTAGCCTACAAACAATTTTATTTTCGAAACTTTGCTTTGAAATCTTTGATTTTCAAAATTTTGTTTTAAAAGGCTTTGATTTCGAAATTTTGCTTTAATAAGCTTCGATTTACGAATTTTTGCTTCAAAATCTTTGACTTCCCAAATTTTGTTTTAAAAGGCTTTGATTTTGAAATTTTGCTTTAAAAAACTTTGATTTTAAAAATTTTGCTTTCAAATCTTTGATTTCCCAAATTTTGTTTTAAAGGCTTTGATTTCGAAATTTTGCTTTAATAAGTTTAGATTTCCGAAATTTTGCTTCAAAATCTTTGATTTCCAAAATTTTGTTTTAAAAGGCCTTGATTTCGAAATTTTGCTTTAAAAAGCTTTGTTTTCCAAAATGCTGCTTCTTTGAGAAATTTTGCTTTAAACCGATTGAATTTTCTACAATTTGCCTGGAAACTTTTTTTCTTTCGCAGATTGCATTCTTTCGTTAGAAAGTTCGGCTTTAGTTCGTCAGTTTTTCAATTAAGCGTGCATGTACTTAGTTAAAAACAATTTTAAAGTATAGATATGCAATCATAATATACATATGCATATAAATGTTATAAGTGAAAGCATAGAAAAGACATGCAACCCATTCCTTTCTATTCCCCCGATTTTTTCAGAATGTATTTAGACCCGAAATTTGTCGTCGTTTTTCCCTGCGTGCCCGCCGCTTCCGTGGTTAGGTCGGTCGTGTCGAGAGCTCTTTCACTGCTTTCCGGGTTGACATACATATGCATGTATACCTTCCTGAATTCATTTTATATTTTTTTCCCCTAAATATATCTATAAACTCCTCAGTGGCGGCGGCATATAGATAAAAGCCTACACCCGAATACCAGCATTTACGCACCCCCACAAAAAAAAAAGAACCCAAGAGAAAGTGCTTGAGTGAAGTCCCTCGTGCGTGGGTGTGTTTCCGTCCCAAAAAGGAAGGACTAGAAAGGGAAAGCCTTGTGGGAAGGAGGACAGTCACGAGGTGATGTAATGGCTAAAGGGCCATATACACCTGTATATAAAGGTCCGTATATACCTATATATTCGTGTGGGAGGAAACCCCCAGGTAATATTTCTTGTTTTTCCCACTTTCTGTATAATCAGTTGTTGCATAAAAATCCGATGCCCAGAAAAGTTCAAGGAACAAAATATTCCTCCGAAAACTTGATCCAACGGTGCTTTTTAATTTGAAATTTTGATTCTTGCCGCTTTCTCCTTGCAACGTATCCTTTGACTTCATCGGAGGTCGATGAGACAGTAGATTTTTTATTTTGAAGAATTAATCTAAACATATTTTGAAAAAAAAAACAATATTAAATGGAATAAATCCGCCCGCGCATATCGAACAAGGGAAATAAATTTCTGTAGGAAAATTAAATTTCTATGGCTTTTCCATTTTGCATACGTTCATACAGTGGTCTCTTACTGTACAGTGGAGTCTCTCTATAACAACTCTGGAGGGAAGGGCGAAAAATATTGTTACAGGGAAAAGTTGTTATATAGAACATAAAATGCATACAGTCGACTCTCGCTATAACAGCACCCTATAAAGCATCAAATTTCGCCTGTTATAGCGAAAAACTGTTATAGAGAACAGACATTTCTATGTTAACAATTGGAGAAAGATTTTGAGGGGAACATTTTTTGCTCCTGTTATAACGAGAGTACTGTTATACAGGGGACTGTTATAGAGAGAGTCGACTGTAACTACATTTCGCTTATAATAAGCATCTCTATAGAAATATTTTCCTTATAGCAAGTTTTCCGCCATTACAAGATTTGTCATTCCCCCGTATCATTTACACATTATTCACTTGTTATATATAACAATATCTCTATACGGTAGACTCACTCCATAGCAACGCTCCTTATAAAGTTTTTTCTCTATAACTACTTTTTTTCAGTTATTCGTACATGTAGTGTGCATATTAAATGTTCCATATAAAGACGTTTCTTTATAACAACCATTTTAGCGCTTCCATTCGAGTTGTTATAGCGGGAGTCCACTGTAGCATCATTTCTCTGTAACAATATATTTGTCTCCGCCCTTCACAATAGAATCCACGTTAGAAGTTCCTTATAGCAACAATTATTTTTTGAGCGGGCAAAATGGTGAAACTAAACACCGCGCTGGAGCCAAATCTTAAAGTTTCAAATAGAATTCTGTAATTTGCATTAAAACACATGCAATTACGTATTTAAAACAGAATTTTGATCCTTTATTATAATTCCCCCCCCCCAAATTATTCGTGTTCTTTGCAACAACATTTCTCTATACAGTGGAGTCTCTACATAACAACTCTGAAGGGAAGGGCGAAAAATGTTGTTATATAGAACAATAAATACGCACCTTACATGTACGAAGGGTTGTAAAAATAATATAGTTACAGAGAAATGTTGTTCTAAAGAGACTTGTATAGAGAGACTCCACTGTAGCAACATTATTTGTCCTTCCCTTGAATGTTGTTATAGAGAGACTCCACTGTATTGCATGTGCGTCAAGAATAGCCTTGTCTCCTATCATTACATTTTGCCTGGATTTAGAGGGAAAAAACAACGTTTAAAAAATATTGCTCAGTAAATTCGCGGAGAAAGTAGCGCGTCGTTTGAAAATATTATTCGGGTATAAATTTGCTTGTATTTACATTTGCCTTTGGCAATTGCCACCATTTTATGTGTAATTTACCAGTTAGTATATTTCAAAGAAAAAAGTGTTGTTTCCCAACGCTTTTGACCATGCCAAAATTGCAATTCCCGGAAAGAACAACTGACGAGAATTCTTTGTTGTTTGGGACAAACAAAGACGCGTGGGTGCGTGTGAATTATTCATTTGTATGCAAATTTCTTCCGTATAGTTCCTTTTGGTTTCCTTTTGAGCAAAATCGCTCTTCCATTGGATTTTTTGGGAAACCTGCTGAAGTTCCTCCGGGGGAAAGTTTCTTTTGTGTAAAGTCCTTTTGTATATCGTTTCCAAAATTTTTGTACATGCGTTTGCCAGAAACCACCAAAAGTCGGATTTTTATGTAAGAATATACATGTGTAAGATATATACAGTGGACTCTCTCTATAACAACTCTCCTTATAACAATTTTTCTCTATAACAACTGTATTTTTCAGCCCCCTCGTAAATATAGATTACATATAAAATGTTCTATATAACAACTTTTCCATGTAACAACCATTTTTGCCCTTCCCTTGATGGTTGGTATAGCGAGAGTCCACTGTAAATGGATACCTGGAAGAAAATAATATAGAATATCCCATTTTTAGTGGTGTGTCGTAACATTGCTGAAGCAACGGCAAAATGTGTGAGCCATACCAGAAATTTTTTCTGGAAGTAGTTTGTATGCATAATTTCGTTTGAGAGAAGTTCCGGAGAAGGATTTCTTTAAGAGAAAGTATATTACGGATGTCTGGAATTGCAGGAAAAAGGGCCATATGGTAAATGTTGGGAGGAATGTAATTTTTTTTATTTATTCATACATACGTGACAATTAGAATGTAATGGATGGATTGGAGACAGAGGTAATTATGGGGTTATTTATGATTTTGGGCCCTCGGTAATTTCCTATTCATTGACTATGCATGTGCTATGCTACACGTGCATAGTTACAGGCTTGTGGACAGGAAATTTAAGGGGGAGAAACTGAAACTAAAATGTCCAGACAAAAAATATGTTAAAATAATACAAGAAAAGTGCGTTCACATTTATTTTGTCGGTGGATAGTTCAACGACACGTTTTCAAAAATTTAGAAAAAGTTTTCCCAAAGAAATTTCGTTACATGGAGGATAGATCAAAAAATTTGGATGGGTTTTAGAATCGACAATTTTCATTTTGTAAAAAGTTGGAATTCCCAGGAATTTTTCTTTAGCATGTGTCTTTACAGCTATTTATCAAGTTTAAGTTCAATTTCACGATTGAAAATTGTAAATTTAAAATGTGTACCGAGTTTTTTTGAATAATTAACTATGTACTCATTAATTTAAATTGCCGCCCTATTTTCTAATTTTTAAATGAACTGAAAATCAAGGTCATTTATTGCGAATTTGTTCTTTGCATTTGAATTTGTTTTCAGCATGCTGAAACTAAATTTTAAATTAAAAGATTTTAAGATCAATTTTAAGTTTGAAAATTTGAAATGAAAAGATTTTAAGATTAATTTTAAGTTAGAAAATTGTAAATTTGAAATTTGCACCAAATTTTTAAATAATTGACTATACTCATCAATTTAAATTGCCGCTCTATGTTCTGATTTTTAAATGAGTAAAAATCAAGTTCAATCTGAGTTTTTTGAATAATTAACAACTCATTTATTTAACTTGCTGCTCTAATTTCTAATTTTAAAATGAGCTCAAAATCAAGTTAAATTATTTTTTTGCTGAAACTAAATTTTCCATTAAAAGATTTTACGATCAATTTCAAGTTTGAAAATTGTAAATGGTAAATTTGTGCCAAGTTTTTTTAAATAATTAACTATACTCATCAATTTAAATTGCAGCTCTATTTTCTAATTTTTAAATTAGCTCAAAATCATGTTAAACTACAAATATGTTTTTTGCTGAAAATAAATTTTACAATTAAAGTACGTTGAAATAATAAAGTATTTATTGTATAGTTTTCCGTATTATAAATTTTAAATCTACTGTTTTTGTTTAGAATTTGGTGTCCTTTGCCATCTTGTATTAAAAAAAGTGGATTGCTAATCACAATTGAAATCGCAATTATATTCGCATGTGTAATTTTCTAAGCTATTTCGAATTCATTGTTGCATTACCAGATTAATTCCGAAGATTAAAAATTGGAATTCCAACAAGCTTTGAAAATGACATTGCAACTGGAATTTTCAGTCCATTTCAAAAGATAACCAAATCCCAAAATAAAAAACGGAATATCAAGTACGAATTCAAGCTAAAATTAAAAGAAAACACATCCAATACGAAACTCTATAATTCCAGGGAAAGTGTCTCCTCATCATTATGTTCGATAAGCCACAATTCAACTGGGAGATAATGGACTCATTCCCCACCACAAGTTCAGCCTCTTTTTCTCCCTTTGAAAAAGCGACTGTCTTAAATCCACACAAAAACCCGCTTTCCCATCGATGCACTCATTTTCCCCCGGCAAAACCCTCTCTCCTTTTTGCTGAAAGAATGAGGAAAACGTCACTCGGAAAGATGAATCCATCCCCATTTTTTCTCCTGAGTCTCCTGAGCCTTTCAAAGTAAATCCCGGGTAGCACATATCTACTTCCTCTCGATTTTTCCCTTTTACTTCTCATCCGCATTTGCATTGGGCATTGCATCTCCTGTTACTAATGTCAAATGCGTCGGCATTTGACGGAGGATTTTTCCAATCCCGTCCCTCTTTCTCTCCTCGCATTTCTCTAAAATGGCTTTCTATCTTTATCTATACAGTGGAGTCACTCTATAACAACATTCACGGGAAAGACTGATAATGTTATGGAGAAATATTGTTACGCAGAACATGAATAATATTGAGGCAGAACATGAATAATATTGAGGTAGAATTGAGGCAAAACGTTAATAAAATACAAAAATCCCATTTTAAATATGTATCTGCTTGTGTTTTAATGCAAATTTCAGAATTGGAATGTTGGAACTTGATAATTTGGCTCCAGCGCGGTCTTTAGCTTCACCATTTGCCCGCTTTAAAAATGAATGTTATCGGGAACTTATAACACGATCTATTGCGATGTATGCGACGTTTTCTATTGCGAAAGGCAGGGAAAAATTCAGAGTTACAGGGAAAAGTTGTTTTGGAAATATTGTTATGTAGAACAAGTTCATAATGTAAAAATTCAATGAAGAAAGGACAAATCTTGTTATAGGGAAAATCTGGTTACAGAGAGGCTTTGTTACAGAGAGATTTCACTGAAATAAACTTTTTCATATCGAGGCCCTTGTCCTGTAAAAACTCTGCAAATCGAACAACTTTTGGCTTTCTCCATACAGATTCTACATTAAAAAGATGATAATTTCCTCATGCATACAGTGGAGTCTCTCTATAGCAAGTCTCTTGATAACAACATTTCTTTGTAAAAACATTATTTTTCCAGCTCTCCGTACATGTAAGGTGTGTATTTATTGCGCTATATACCAAAATTTACCTGTACAGTGGAGTCTATATAGCAGCTATGAAGGGAAGGACGAAAAATGTTGTTACAGGGAAGTGTTGTTATATAGAACATTAAATACACACCTTACATGCACGGATAAGGCTGGAAAAATAATGCTGTTACAAACAAATGTTGTTATAAACAGACTTGTTATAGAGAGACTCCACTGTAACAACATTTTTTGCACTTCCCTTCAAAGTTGTTATATAGAGACTCCACTGTAACAAGTTTCTTTATTACAACATTTCTCTGTAACAACCTTATTTATCAAGCCCTTCGTACATGTAAGTTGCATATTTTGTGTTCTATATAACAATATTTCCCTGTAACAATATCTTTTCCTCTTCCCTTTAGTTTTGTTATATAGAGACTCCACTGTACACAATTGGCTCTCTCTTTAACGATTCCTGTAAAATCGGCAAATCCTTCCCGTTATAGCGAAAAACCGTTATAGAGAATGGAAATATTTAGGTTAATCACTGGAGAAAGTTTTGGAATAGGGGCATTTTCTGCGACCTGCAAAGACCAAGTTATATGGGAGCCCGTTATAGATACAGTCAAATTTACCTCTGTATAACCGTAGTAAACCGTTATATACCCGTCATAAGCAAAATGTCTTGAGGGAATCCGCCATAGTGTAAAAATCGAAGGAATTTCCTCATAAAGTAGATTCTCCTTACAACAGTAACAGAAAACTTCCCTTCAAAAACGTTCTCCAATTGCAAATAATTACGTACAAATTTCCATTCTCTACATCAGTTTTTTGCTATAGCATGGGAAAATTTGCTCATTGTAGGGGAACGCTTATAGAGAGATTCAACAAAAATATCTTACAAGGAGACTTGGCGGCACTAACCACCGTTTCCATCCTTTCCCACATACGGTGGAGTCTCTATATAACAAGTCTCCTTATAGCTACATTTTTATGTAATAACATTATTTTTCCAGCCCTTCGTACATGCAAGGTGCATATTTAATGTTCAATATACAACAACACTTCCCTATAACAATATTTTTCCCTTCCCTCCAGAGTTGTTATATAGAGACTCCACTGTATTAAGCACATACCTGCGCCTCCTCCCTAAATGCCCTAATGAATCCATGCACCCACAATAGAAATGCCACTAACCACCCCACAATTTAAATAAGTTCCATCCATATCCATAACACAAGGGTGGAGAGCTAAAAAAAAGGGAACAAAATAATAGAGTGAAACCCAAGAAACTTTACTATTTTTTTGTGGCTATTGTATGACTATAAAAAAAACGTTGGGTGCGGGTGAAAGCATGTATAGGAAAGGCTTGAGAAGGGGATATAATGGTTATAATAATGTACAATGATTCTTTTCCCTTGCTTTCTGTGACCATTTTTGTACGAGTAAGAGCATGGAATGGTGATTCTTGTCCTTAGAGCGTAAGGCAGTGCATATGCAGGGCGTATAGGTGCATCCGTGGAATGGTAACAACTTCCTGGGGTTTCCTCACCCACACAACAACAATAACAAAGGCTTGGAGAGGGAAAGGCTGGGGAAAGAGGGGGAACTCAGAGAATAAGAGAGAGAAAGAGAGAGAAAGAGAGAGAAA
>JAQGBT010003600.1:0-19058 GCA_034698585.1 Disparrhopalites patrizii | reverse complement strand
GTATTTAATTTTTCTTCCTTGTTTTACATTTTTCGTTATTCCTCCTTTCTCCAGTATTTAATTTTTCTGCCTTGTTTTACGTTTTTCTTCATTCCTCCGGTCTCTACTTATTTTTCTTTCCACGTTTTTTGAATTTCGTTATTCCTCCTGTCTCTATTTATTTTTGTTTGTTTGTTTTCCCTTCTTTCTCTATTTATTTTTGTTTCTTCGTTTTCCCTTCTTTCTCTATTTATATTTGTTCCTTTGTTTTCCTTTCTTTCTCTATTGATTTTTCTTTCTTTGATTTTCCTTGTTTCTTCACTCCTCCTTTCCCGGTTTTTTTCGCTTCTCCTTGTCATATTTATGTTTTATTTATTTCTTGGCTGCTTTCACCGTGCCCTCTATTTCACTATACAGTACTTAATTGTATTTTCAGCATAGAAAAGCATTGGAAAGTACTGTAGTAGTATTAATATAATATTTTTGTCCGCTAATTTTATTTTTGTATCCAGAAAGGCGTCATACCCACGCAAATTATAATTAATTACCACCGTCTTCCTCCTCGTTTGTACTAAATTTGTATATCCTTGGAAAATTCCGATGTTGATCCTTCCATAGTTGATCAAATGCGTTGTATGTCCCCTCGGGGCACTTCTTTAATACTTCACAAAAGCTAGAGTGCTCTTCATCTTTTCAACTGCCTTACAAGCGGATCTGTATCAAAATAATAATAATAATTAAAAATGAATAAAGTTCCTCCTTCGCCCCATATCCCTTTTATTCCTAGATAAAAGGGTTATAGGAGAATATCTGTATAGCAATCTCCGTTTTAACCAGTTAATAATAGACCGGACGTCAATCTGTCCCCTTCAATCCCGGCCTTGATGACCCGTCCAAGGGACGTAGGAAAAGTGCGGAATTACTGGGCAAAGTAGCCCTATATCCCTTTGTATTTTATTGGAACAAAAAAAAGATTATTACTATATGACAGGAATGACAGGAGGAAACGGGGGAGAAGGAGCAACAATGGGCAAAATGGAAATGATGGGATCAAATCTGGGGAATTTATGTATGAATTTCGGAGATTTTAAGTCCGACTTTTTGTTTGTGAAATACAATGGTAATATGTGTATACATATATGGCGCTTCCTCCTCTTCCACCTCCTCCTCCTCCTCTGGCACGACTCTTGTTGCACGGTGAGGAAACAAGTGTTCTGCGTCATTCTTTCACCTATAAAATCACTCATCTCCTCTCATCTTGTCTCTCATTTTTTCTCTCACTCACACAATCTCACTCTTTCTCTCTCATCCTCCTTGTCTCTCTTTCTATCTCTTCCTCACTACAATTTTAGTTCTCACTTTTCCTGTCACTTTTTCACTCTCATCCTCTCTGTCTCGATTTTTATTTCTCTCCCTTTTACTCTCTATTTTTCTCTCTGATTCCCTCTTTCACATTAGTTTTGTCAATCACGCTCTCGAACTTCCTCTCACTCTCTCTCTCGTCTAACGTAATCTCTACCGCTTTTCTGTTTCTATTTCTTTCGCCTCATCATTGTCTCCCTTTCTCTCTATCTCCCTCTGTCACGCTCTCTCTTTCTCTTTATCACGCTCTTTTTTTCTCTCCATCCCGCTCTGTCTTTCTCTCTATCACGCTCTCTTTCTCTCTATTAGTCTCTAACTCTTTCTCTCTATTAGTCTCTAACTCTTTCTCTCTATTGTCTGTCTTTCTCCATATTACTCTCTCTTTCTCTCTATCACTATATATCTCTTATTCTATTATTTTCTCTCTTTCTCTCTTATTCTGTCTCTTTCTCTCTTGTTTTCTCTCCTTCTCTCTTATTCTGTCTCTTTCTCCCTTATTTTCTCTCCTTCTCTCATTCTCCTTATTCTGTTTCTTTCTCTCTCTCTCTTATTCTGTTTCTTTCTCTCTCTCTCTTAATCTGTTTCTTTCTATCTCTCTCTCATTCTGTTTCTTTCTCTCTCTCTTATTTGCTCTCTCTCTTTCTCTCTTATTTTCTCTCTTTCTCTCCCTCTTATTTTCTCTCTTTCTATCCCTATTATTTTCTCTCTTTCTCTCTTATTTTCTCTCTTTCTGTCTTATTTTCTCTCTTTCTGTCTTATTTTCTCTCTTTCTGTCTTATTTTCTCTCTTTCTCTCTTATTGTCTCTCTTTCCCTCGATCGTCTCTCTTTCTCTCTATCTGTCCGTTTCTCTCGATCGTCTCTCTTTTTTTCTGTCAGTCTCGTACTCTCGATCGTCTCTCTTTCTCTGGATCGTCTCTCTTTCTTTTTCCTCCATTTTCTTTGTTTGTGTTTCTCTCCTTCCTCTCACTTTTTTCTCTTCCCTTTCTCTCTCTCTCTTCCATCCTTCTGCTCTATTTCTTGTTCTCTCTCGTTCATCATTTTTCTCATTTCTTTCTTCCTCCTTTCTCACTCAATTTGCACTCTCTCTCTTATTTAATCTTTCTCTGGCCCTCTCTATGTCTCACTTCGTCTGTAATTCTGTCACTATTTCTCTCGATTTCTCTCCCCATCTCTCGCTCTTCCTTTATTTATGTGTTTCTATGTGTGTGTTTTCTCCCTTTCCCTCTTCTCTCTGTGTTTGTTTCTCTTTCTGTTCTTTCCCGTCTGTACCTATTTGTGTCTCTATTTTTCTCGCTCTCTCTCTATGTGTCTCTCTCAAAAGTTCTTTTACTCTGTCTGTCACTTTTTTCTTCCCCCCATTCTCTTTATCCTCTCAGTCTCTCCTTTTATTCTCTCTCCGCCTTTCACTCTCTCCCTCCCGCTTTTACTCGCCTTGTCCTCCGCCTTCCCTTTCATGGTTCCAATCCGTGGGAGCTTTCACATGTAAAATATAAAAGGGCGACATTGATGACTGACGTGAAGTTGACGGCCAGAGGCTAAACATGACTACCTTTCTCTCCCTCTCTCTCTCTCGCTTTCTTTATTTCTCGGAAGCCCGACGATGGGATGTTGTAGTCATAACGATGTGCATAATAGTAATAATAAAAGCTACTCAAATCTCCAGGTTAAATCTCCTTTTTGTGTTCCATGAATTTACAAATTAACCTCTTTATCTTTTATTGGCCGCATGAAAGGGAGAGAGAGAAAGAGTGAAAGGGAGAGAGAAAGCATGTGGGAAAAGTGAAGACATCTCCTGTCAACTACAGGTATTGCGCACACACTGCCAGGGGAAAGTTTGTGGTGGCCACATGCAAATAAATACATAGGATTCTGGAGTTATCGTCAATAATTACGGAATCAAAAAAATATCTAAAAAGGAAGCTTTGAAGTTGAAAGGGTGAAATATATTATTTGCCAATTTTTTTCCCCCTTCTTTCAAAACCCACCAAAAAAATATCCTGGGGCGAGATTTTCAACATGTTTTTCTCTCTCAATCTGTAACTCGATGGTTCTGTGGGAAACTTTTTTTTTCCGGGAGTTTTGTTATTTTGCGAAAAAGGATTTATTAATACATGCTCTTTTGGTAATATTGTATTTGCTAATTTTTTTTTCGGGGGAAGGCTTTTACGTCTGTCGGCTTACAACCAGAGGACTGACGTTGACGAGTAGCAAAAATGGGCCTTGGGGCTTTATGTAGCTTTTTGTTTTTTACTGGCCCGTGTCACTTTTTTTCCAAAGAGGTTTGTCTACATTTGAAGGGTGTTTTTGGCTTATTTTTGCGTTCCGTTCTTTTTCTTGCTATTTTTTGGCGTTTGACTGGCTTTCCATATTTGCGGATTTCACCTTTGATTTTTCCTTGGGGGGAAAACTGTCTGGTTGTGCTTTCTCCTTTGATTTCTGCTTTTACTGCGTTTGAACATAAAATCTCCTTGGGCTTTATTAAATTTATGTCTATAGATCTTGTAAGTATTTTAGCCATGGTATTTTTATTTTACATTTCCCACCGTTTCCCTTCTCTCCTATTTTCACTGGATTTGTTCTCATATTGTGTGCTTTCACCCTTCTTTTTGGTATTCTTTCATCGTATTTTTTGCATGCTTTCAGGGAATTTTTTGCATGCTTTCACCGTATTTTTTACATACATTTCCTATATTTTTTGCTTGCTTTCACCATATTTTTGGCATGATTTCACGGAATTTTTTGCTTGCTTTCACTGTGTTTTTTACATGCTTTCATCATATTATTTGCTATAGCTATTTTTATAATTGTTTGAATAATTTTGCTGTATTTTTACATGCTTTCACGGTATTCTATGCATGCTTTCACCGTATAAATTGGACGTTTTAATTTCTCATTTCTAATCCTGTTCCTTGGATTTTCTCTACTTTCACCAACAAATGATTTGTGTTGATTCCTCAAAAATATTTTCCCCCGATTTTTTAAAAATTACGCTCACGTTTTGCTTGCTTTCTCTACTTTCCCCGTGGCATTTCTCTGCATTTCTTTTCGGATGCATGCTTTTTCTATACTTCCTATTTTTTCCATTTATTGTGTCTGTTTGTTTTACTTCCTCTGTTAGCAGGTACATTCACAGGGACTGAATTTATAATTTCTCTCCAACATTTTCCTTTCCCTGATTCTCCGATTTTTCTCCCTGGTTGTCCCTTCCTTCTTCGTCCTGTTTCGGGATAATTTTCCCCTTGATTTCACCTCTCGATAACTTTCTCTTTGGCTTGTTTTTCAAACATTCCATTTTCGAAGCTCCTTATGAATGCCTTGTACTTCTCCAAATTATTTATTGGTCCCATTCCTCATTTGTGTTAGTCCTCATTTGTAATTTCCTTCCCCGATTTAACTATATACATTATTTCCCTGGCATCTTCTTTGTACGCACGATCCAGTTTGTTTCACTTTTTTAAGCATTCGTTTCCATATTTCTTTCGGCTTTTCCATTCTATTTAGGGTGTATTTTGCCCCTCTGTACAAGCTCTCTCTTTGTCTCATTTATAGTCCCTATATATTTTTTTCTTGGAGGGAAAGTGTCCTCCGTTGTTGCTGTCATCCTAACATGTTCCGTTATCTATTCCCATCTCACTCCTTTATCATCCTCCCTCTCTTTGGCTGATGCTCTTCTCCCAATAAATTTCCATTTATCCCGCCCGTCATCCTCATCTTCTTCATCGTATTTCCCCCGCGGGTTTGAAAAAAAAAACAAGAATCTGGGACGAACAGCAAGTTTTTTTTTAGGACAATGAAGAAGCCTTCAATGTTAAGGTATGTTCGTATCTAAAGTCAAAGATGAAGCTATAGAAGGGGAATAAGTGAGGGCAGGACAGAGGAAATGAGAGGGAGCCAGCGATGGAAATCGAGATAAATGAATAGAGACAGAAGCGAGACAGGAAAAGGGAGAAGCTGAACGTGAGACAAAGACAAAGCAGGGGGAAGTGAGAAAAGAGCAAGGAATAAAGGGAAATTGTGAAACGGAGACATCCAGAGAGGCCCAGAAAAAAACTACCTAGAGAGACTGCGAGACAGAGGAGAGAGAGAGCAAAAAATAACAATATGGAGCAAGTGAAATAGTGAAATCGCGGGCATAAAACAATGCGGAAAGTTAGTGAGAGAGAGCAAGCAAAAATTACAGAAAGAAACAACAGAGATCAGTAAAGATATTGAGAGAGAAAGTAAGTGAAAGCAAAACAGAAATAAAGGGAGAAATAAGTACAAGAGAGAAATCCAGAGCAAAGAGGAAAGCTAGGTAGAAATATACGATGAACACGAACAAGAAAAAATAGAGAGAGAGAGATATTGAGAGACCTGAAAATAAAAATAGAAAAAAGCGAGAGTGCAACAATAAAATAGAGCGAAAGCGAGAGAGAGCAAGAATAAAATATAGCGACAGCGAGAAAGTGCAAACAAGAAATAAAAAGAGAGTATAAAAAGAAACATGGAAAGAAAGAGAGAGTGCAAGCAAGAAAGAGAAGGAGAAATTGCACCCAAAAAATAGAAAGAGAGAGTGAAAGCAAGAAATAGAGAGTGCAAAAAAGAAAAAAGTGCAAACACGAAATAAAAAGACAGCGCAAAAAAGGAACATAGAAAGAAAGTGAGAGTGCAAGCAAGAAATAGAAAGAAAGATTGCAGCAATTAAATAGGTAGAGAACGGGAGAATGTTACGATTAAATAGGAAGAGAACGAGAGAGTGCAACAATTAAATAGGAAAAGAGCGAAAGAGTGCAACAACAAAATATGAAGTGAGCGAGAGATTGCAACAATAAAATAGGAAGAGAACGAGAGCGTGAAACAAATAATTAAAAAGAGAGCGAGTAAGTGCAACAACAAAATAGGAAGTGAGCGAGGGAGTGCAATAAAATAGGAATAGAACGACAGAGTGCAACACTTAAATAGGAAGAGAGCGAGAGAGTGCAACAATTAACAAGGTAGAGAGCGGGAGAATGCAACAACAAAATGCGAAGAGAGCGAGAGAGTGCCACAATTAAATCGGAAGAGAGAGAATGGTATAATGAAATAAAGAGCGAAAGTATTAGCTAGAGTGTGAGAAAGAAACGGGGAAAGATTGAAAGCGCGAGAGTGCAAGAAAGAGAGATAGAGAGAGAGAAATATAGTAAATACAGTGCAACAATGAAATGGAAATGGACATACCGAGAGACTGTAATAATCAAATAAAAACGGAGACCTGGCGAGAGAGCACAACAATGAAATAGTGAGATGTGGAAAGAGATAGCAAGAGAGTGCAAGCAAGAAATTAAAATAGAAAGTGAGAAAGCGTACAAAAAAAGTTATGGGAAGGAGAAAGAGCAGAGAAGAAAGGAGCTAGAAAGCAACAGACAAGGCCGGAGAGAAGCAGAGAGAAAGTCGAGAGAAAGTGGAGCTGTTACATGAAAGTAATCACTGATAATGTCTCGATCCAGCCGTCCTCCTTCTGGCCGTCCCCTTCTGACGGGGTTGAAAGAGTGATAATTAAGAATTTAGGAAAAACGCGTCATGAGAGACTGCTTGGGAATAATCACCCACTCAAGATACTTTCTCTCCCATTTTGCTATTCATGGTCAGGGGAATGGACAAAGGTTTATAAATGTTTATGGGGGAAGCGACAGAGACAAGAAGAGAGAAAGAGAGAGAGAGAAAGTGGTACATATTCCATGAAAGGGAGATAAAGGCCATATATATTGTCAAAATACGTACAATAAACTGTATAAAGCCTTCATGTATACAAGGGAGCGGGAGAAATGTATAAATAAAGGCTGGGAGGAAGCATATTAGTCTGCCTTTCCAGGTCTTTCCCCACACAATCTCCTTCTCTTTACGCATCTACGCAATTCCATACATATTACGCACTCTTCCCTACAATCCCTGGTCGTATACATACGCATTTACGCACGCAAAATTCAAAATGACGGGGGCTTGTACCTAATCTCTTGCCTCATGTCCCGTATAGAACCTATGTATTACCTTCCCCGTGGATCCTCCAAGGCATGGATGGAAATGGAAGGAAAGATTTTTGTTTTTGGTCTCTCCATTCATATGCCCAAATGCCATACAAAATGTCTCTTTATTCCGGGTTCCACTGGATTTGGGGAAAATATAACACGGAACTCTTCGGAGGAAATAGGACGGAGCCGGGAAATCCTGGACAAAGACTTGCTTTTGTAATCCATATAAATATCCTTTGTAAACAGGAGAAGGCTGGGGTGATTTAATCCCTGGAAGACGACGTCAACCGCGGGGCTGGCTGGATGGGCAAGAGAGTCATTTATTATAATTAACAAACTGGACTTTAAATACATGTAATAAACAGGGGTATTTAATTTTAGAAAATTAAAGAGAGAGAGAGAAAGACGAAAAGTGAAAAGCGAAAAAGAGGAAAAATAAATTCAAACACATTAGAAAGAGAAGTGGCTGGAAATTTCCGGAAAAGAGGCAAAAGACAAAAGAGGTTATTGTGAGAAAAAATAAGGGTAAATCTGTAGAACGATAATGAAAGGAAGAAAATGGGAGCAAGTTCTAACTAATTGGAGTATTAGAGACATTTTTAGAGATGAAAAGAAGTGGGGAAAGTTCGAAAGTTTGAAAAAATAAATTTTGAAAAGAGATCCAAAGGATAAATTACGGAAATATTGGATAACTAAAGAAATAATGCTTGAAACGATTACAAGATGAAAATAGAAGAAAGACAAAAGAGGATTATTGGAGAAAGCTCGAACGTAGAAATAAAGATTGTAGGAGAAAGTTTGAAATGCTTATAAGGAGAAAGCGGGAGAAAGTTAGAGAAAAGAGTGTTGAAGAAAGTTTGAAAAGATAAATAGAGAAAAATGGGAGAAAAAGGAGACAACGCAGAATATTGGTGAAAGTTTGAAGGTAGACAAAGATGAATACAGTCGACTCACTGTATAAAGGACTTCCTGATAACAGTTTTCTCTCTATAACGGTGGCAGAAAATGTTCCTCTAAAAAGCGTTTTCCAGTTGTTAACACAGACATTTCTGTTCTCTGTAACGGTTTTTCGTTATAACAGGGAAAATTTGCTGATTTAAGGGGAACCGTTATAGACATAGTCGGCCGTATTGGCGAAATATCGAAAGACCGAAAATTTGAAACATGGGAGAAAGTTTCAGAAGAGAAAAAGACAGAGATTGGAAAAGGTTTCAAGGGAGTTAATGAGAAATATTGGAGACAACTTAAAAGGAGAACATTGGAGAAAGCATTTTTTTTAAGGAAAGCATTGGAGAAAGCATTTTTTTTAAAGGAAAGCATTGGAAAAAACATTTTTTTTAAAGGAAAGCATTGGAGAAAGCATTTTTAAAGGAAAACAATAGAGAAAGCATTTGTTAAAGGAAAGCATTAGAGAATGCATTTTTTAGAGGAAAACATTGGAGAAAGCATTTTTGAAAGGAAAACATTGAAGAAAGCATTTTCGGAAGGAGAAAACGAGGAATGTTGGAGTATAACTTTGGAAGGAGAAAAGTATTGGGTGAATTGTGTAAGCAAATAAAGAGAAAGATGGAGGAATTCCGGAGAAAGTTCAAAAGGAAAAGCGAAGGGAGATTGGTGAAAGTTTGAATGGAGCAAAAGAGAAATATTGGAGAGAGCTGCAAAGGAGACGGAGGATTATTGGGAAAAGTTTGAAAGCGGGCAAAGAGGAACTTCGGAGAGAGTTTGGAAGGGAAAAAAGTTATTTTAGAGAGAACGGTGAAGTGTGAAAAAAGAAAAGAGGAATTTATTCGAGAAAATTCTGAGTGGAGATATCAGAAGCATAAACCTGGGAAAATATTCAAAAAGAATATAAAAAAAGCCTCTAGCTATTCAATGTTAAATTTATCTTACAGAAAAGACAAAAAAGGAAGCAAATACCCGAAATATGAGATAGAAACAAGAGGAAAATACCAAAAGTATCCATACTTGAGATGTAAGAGAAATACAAAAAAAGGGAAAATTGTTAAAAAAAAATATGGTCCTCCCCTTGCAGTTCAGGCAGATTCAATCAGCCGATCAGCATGGGCTTCGGAAAATTCGAAAATTAAATTTACCAGAAAAAAAGACCACAGAAATAGCCGGAAGGCAGGAAGATCCCCACCGACACGCAAAAATATTCCATAAACAAGGTGCGGACCATAAAAGGGAAACAAATTGGGAAATATCCAGTCTCTCTGGAGGCAAAAGGGGTTTCTGTCAATTTTCCAGTAAAAAAAAACCTCCAAAAATAGAAGAAACAAAAATTTTCCCACAACCAAAACTTTTTTTCGGTTATACATTTCAAACAGAAAAATGATAATGCCCAACCGTTTTAAGAGATTTCAAGGAAAAATTGTCCTAAAAATGTTTTAGATTTTCTCTCTCAAAAATAGAAAATAGGAAAACCCCACCCAAACTAAAGCCGCGGGGGAGGTTCATTCATATAACTTTTCAGAGACTTTCCCTCCAAAAAAAATATTTTTTTTCTTCCAGAACATGTTGTATATAGTATCTAAAATATACATATGACAAGCGTACTACAACCCCCAAAAAGTGTGTGTTTTTTTTGGCCATGAAGGACTCCTTTAAGATCCACCAACAACTTGGTTCCCTCATAGTCAAGTGCAAGGTAAAGGCTTGCAAATGCGTCAACGTGACACACTTTCCTTCCTTTTTTTTTCTTAGAGAGAGAGAAAGAGAGAGAGACGAAGCTCAACTGGAAGACGAACCCTTACAAAAGAGCATTTTCGAGAGAAAGCATCCTTTTTCTTCATCTCAACTTTCTCCTTCTCTCCCTCTCTTTTATTTATAAGGGAAACTCCGCAAGTATTGTGGCCTTGTCCCTTCCCCCGGTTTTCTCCTTGATTTCAAATCCATGTTAAACTCTCCCAGCTCCTCGTTGTCCAACTTTCTTCCGGAGTCTTTTGGAATATTCCGATGTTGGCTGTCTCTCGGCTTTCTCTGTAATTTTTTGTTTGTTTTTCAATTGTTTTCTCTTTTTTCCGGCCGTATCATTTGCACTTTATTTTGGGGATTCTTTTTTATACTCTGTTTTTCTTGGAGTCTCCTTTAATTTTGCAAGGCGGCTTTTGTTTTACTTTTCTTTCTTTGGTTCTGCTGCTTTCTCTCGGTGATTCTTTTCGTTGCAGTCTGTATATTTATTTTCTTCTGCGGTGGTTCTATTTCTGGCTCAAGTTGTTGTATTAGATTTATAGTACTCCTTTTTTGCTTGCTCTGGATTCCTTTTACTTCATGTTTAAGTTGAACATAACATTTTTTCGGTTTCTGCCGATGTCTCTTAAGCTGCTTCTTTGTATCTATTGCTCTCTTATTTTGTTTTTATTAATTTCTTACTTTTATTTTATTTTATTTTAATTTAATTTTATTCATTTCTTTCCGAATGTTTTTTTCTTTTTCTGTAGTTGTATTTTATTTGTCCAAATTTTTCTTTTTGTTTCTGTAATTGTATTTTATTTGTCCAAATTTTTCTTTTTGTTTCTGTAATTGTATTTTATTTGTCCAAATTTTTCTTTTTGTTTCTGTAATTGTATTTTATTTGTCTAAATTTTTCTTTTCTGTTTTTGTAATTGTATTTTAATTTTCTGAATTTATATTTTTGTTTTCTCAGTTTTTCTTTTCTCTTTCTCAATTTATGATTTTGTTTTCTCAGTTTTTATTTTCGTTTTCTCAATTTATGTCTTCTTTTTCTGCATTTGTATGTATATTATTTATCTAAATTTTTCTTTTCTGCTTCTGTAGTTGTATTTTTCTTTTCTGCTTCTGTAGTTGTATTTTCCCTTTCTGTTTCTGAAGTTGTATTTTCCTTTTCTGTTTCTGAAGTTGTATTTTCCTTTTCTATATTTGTACTTCGTTTTTGTGTATTTTTATATTATTTTTCTGAATTTGCATTTTCTTGTTTCGAGTTTGTATTTTCTTGTTCGGAGTTTGTATTTTCTTTTTCTGAATTAGTACTTTGTTTTTCTGAATTTGTATTTTCTTTTTCTGATTGTATTTACAGCATGTTTTTTAATTTTCTGATTTTTTTTCTCTTTTCGGCTTTTCTTTTTCCATATTTCATTTTATTGCACTTTATAAATTTCAATCTTTGACGTTTGCTCTCACTTTCATTCTTTAAATACGTGCTGGCCAACAACTCAATTACTTTCTCTCTGCTTTTGAATGTTTTTTCTAATTTTCACCGCGTATTTCTCTTGATTGGTCTCACGTCTATTCCAGCGATATCTCATTAATTGTCCCGTCCTATTTTCTATTTTCTATTTCTATTTTCATTTCACATTGTCTCCCTGCTTGCCCATCTGCATTTCAAGCTTTCTCTTCCTGCATTGTCCATTCTCTCCAAATTCTCTCACTCTCTTCATAGGCACTTTCGTTGTTTTATTTTATAATAATCTAAATTTTATCATTTAATTACGTCATATTTTCTTTTTATTATTAATCACATCCCGTTAGTCCCTATTACATTGTATCTAACAACAATCCATAGCTTCAGTAGGCCCATAATCACATTCTGTAATTATACATAGATATACATTCATACATTCATGGTCTTTATATCCCTGTTTATCGCATCTCCAATTTTCCTTGCGTGTGTTTCACCATTAATTGTCTCCAAAATACATGTCTCCCGACCTTTAGTAGCTTCTCTTCTCCTTTATTCCGACTGCCCCAGCCCAGATATTTTGGATTTACTACGTAAAGCTGTCTCTCTCCCCGCCCTTAATCATTTGTGACGAGGCCCGTCCGTCACCATGGAAGAAATCTGATAAGAATATTATGAGTTCCACGCAGTTGCCCGGTGGGCAGACAGCCGTGTAAATAAAGCATATGGAGGATTCCCTTTTATATATGTACATACATTGGTACATTCCTTTTATATATACATATGTATATACTGTACTTTCATACACGAATATATACTTGTACCTGGGTATTATTCCAAGGTCCTTTCACCTTCTATTACATTAACTCATTCATTAAGAGGGAAGAGAGAGAGAGAGAGAGAGAGAGAGATAAGGATAACTGGTCTATCAGGACGGTCACCCCCGGACTTTGAAAGGTACATATATAACAGGGATATAACGGGTATATCCATCAAGTCATTATCTCCCTATATCCTTTCTCGTCCATATGCTCTCCGTACTATAATTACACGCGGTTTAAATTACTTTGCAATTTGCTACCCATTCCGACAAAGCATTCCCCTCTTTTCCCTCTCCGCTTTGCCGAGGTGAGAGTGCGAGAGGGAGAAGAGAGAGAAATACATAGTGCAAACGAGAGAGCGAAAGCGGGGAAAAGAGCAAACCAGAGAGCGAAAGAGATGCACAAAGAGAGAAAAAGAGAACGAAAGAGAGAGAAAGAGCAAAATAAAAAGAGATAACGAAACAGATAGAAATAAACTTAGACAGCAAAAGAGACAGACATTCAAGAGCATAAAGATATATAGTGAACGAGTTTGAGAGAGGCAGAAAGAGAGACAAGGTATAGAATATAACAACAGAGAAAGAAAGAGAGAACGAGAGAGAAGAGAAAGAAGGAATGAGAAAAAGGAGAAAAGAGAACAGAGACAGAAAAACAGAAACGGAGAGAAAGACGGAAAAACGGATAGAACGATAGAGAGGAAGTGAGAAAGAGAGAGAAACCGAGAGAAGGAGAAAGAGAGATCCCGAGAGAAGGAGAAAGAGAGAGATCCCGAGAGAAGGAGAAAGAGAGATCCCGAGAGAAGGAGAAAGAGAGAGATCCCGAGAGAAGGAGAAAGAGAGGGACAGGCAGAAAGAGAGAAAGAGTGAGAAAGAGTGAGAAAGAGCGAGACACAGAAAGAGAGACAGAGAAAAAGTGAGAAAGAGAGAAAAAGAGAGACAGACAGAAAAAGAGAAAGAGAGAACGAATGAGAAAGAGAGAAAGAGTGAGAAAGAGAGAGAGAGACAAAAAGAGAGAAAGAGTGAGAAAGAGAGAGACACAGAAAGATAGAAAGTGTGAGAAAGAGAGAGAGAGACAGAAAGAGAGAAAGAGTGAGAAAGAGAGACACAGAAAGATAGAAAGAGTGAGACAGAGAGAGACACAGAAAGAGAGAAAGAGTGAGACAGAGAGAGACACAGAAAGAGAAAAAGAGTGAGCAAGACAGATAACGAGGGAGAGAGAAAGCGAGAGAAAGAGATAGAAAGCGAGAGAAAGAGAGCGAAAGCGAGATAAAGAGAGAGAGAGTGACAGACAGAATGAGAGACTCAAGGCGAGAAGAAGCACGTCATTGTAGGAAGTACGATGAACGTTAGAGGAAGAGCATCGCTGGAGAGAGAAATGAAACGGAAAAATGGAAACACACCTGTCCTACTTTCTATGCGTGAGACCAAAACTTCTCTCCTTCTCTCTCTCTCCTTCTCTGCTTAGTTCTCTGTTTTACGCCAGGAGAAACTCACACCATATGACGAGGAGTGGATGAGGAAATATTCATCGTCATAAACTAGCACCGCAGTCATAACCCCCTGTTGGTTTAAGGGATAATTACTTATTCACAAGGGCTGGGAGACTGTAGAGGGAGAAGGACCAGTGAAGTGGAAGAATAAAACGAAGGGAAAGAGAAATAGAGAGGGAGGCAAGGTTTGAGAAAAATATGAGAGTAAAACCGTGATAACATGGTTTAGAAAATGGCGAGACAAAAATTCAGGCCTACGGGGAGAGAAAACGAATAGAAGGGAGACACCGCGGGAGAATAGAGATAGGCAAGAGAGAAGAAGATAAAAGAGAGAAACAAGGGGAACCTGACAGAGCGAAAGCGATAAAGGCAACATTGCAAAGCAGTGAAAGCAGAGAAACAGCAACACGGACCCCCATTTGAAAGGGAGACAACGGGAAGTCGGGTGAGAGAAAAGCGAGATCGACAGACAGAAAATGCAACTAATAATAAGAGCAAAAAGGAAAGAGGAAGCGATAGAAATAGAAAACGAGAGAGAAAACGTGATGGACGACAAGAGAAAAAGCACGGAGGAAGAGCGGCAGTAATGAAAGAGACAGCATGACAATGAGAAGGTCAAACAGGGAAAGATAAAAGCGACGGAAGAGAGAACCCAAAAGGGAGACTGACAGAGATAAAGGCAGTGACAAAAAAGATGCACAGCTAGAGAGAGAAAGCAAGGCAGATAGTGAGAGAGCAAGAGAGAAAGAGAGGTATCAAAAGAGACAGAGAGAAAGCGATTGAGCGAGAACTGAAAGAGTAAGACAGAACAAGAGTTAGAAAAAGAGAGAAAGAGAATGCGCAAGAGCTAGAGAGAATGAGAACGAGAAAGAAAGAAAGAGAATGAAATACAACGAGAGAGACACAACGAGAGAGAAAGAAAGAGAATGAAAGAAAGAGAGATAAAGAGAGCACGAGTGAAAAAGATAGAGAACGAGAATAAAAGAGAGAACAGGAGAGAGAGTAATAAAGAAGGAGAATGAGCGAGAACGAGAGAGAAATAAAGAATATTAGAGAGAAAGATAGACGGAAAGAAAAACAGAGAGACGGAGAGAAAAAGAGAAAAAAAGAAAGAGACGGAGAAAGAAAGAGAGACAAAGAGAGAGACGGAGAGAGAAAGAGAGGGAAAGAGAGAAAAAGAAAGACGTATAGAGACGGAGATACGAGAATAAAAGAGAGAGCATGAGAGAGAAAGAGAGAGACGGAGATACGAGAATAAAAGAGAGAGCATGAGAGAGAATATTGAAGAAGGAGAATGAGAGAAAACGGAAATGAGAGAGAACGAGAGAGAAATAAAGAGAATTAGAGAGGAGAAAAAGAGAGAGACGGATAGAAAGAGAAAGACAGAAAAAAAGAGAGACGGATAGAAAGAGAGACTGAAAAAAGTGACAGACAGAGAGAGAAAGAAAGATAAAAAGCGAGAGATGGAGAGAGAAAGAGAAAAGGTGCGAGAGGAGGAGAGAGACGGAGAGAGAAGGAGAGAGATGGAGGGAGACGGAGGGAGACACAGAGAGGAAGAGATAGATGGAGAAAGACGGAGGGAGACAGAGAGAAGGAGAGAGAATGTGTGAGACGGAACGAGACACAGAAAGAACGAGAGATACGTAAAGAATTGTAGGTAGCAGGAAAAAGGGCCAAAGAGCAATGGAGGGAGAGAGATAGAAGGTAAGTAAGGGGATGATAGATAAAAATACTGGGAGAGAGAGACGCTGCTGGAGAGTGAGAGAAAAAGAGAAAGGAGAGACGGACGTGAGAAGGAGGTGGAAGGATAGGATGACAGATACCTGGAAAGACATTTGAAAAAACGACGTAGAGTGCTTTAAAGCCAGCATAATATTTTATATTTCCCTGTACAGCTTTCTCCCCCTTCAACCCGTGTATACATAAGTAACCTGACGCCCATACAAAACGTCTCCTCCCCCCCCCCAAATCTTCCAAATAACTTCTCCATCCAAAGTGATTACCGTATACCTGAAGGAAACCCTTTAAAATCCCATTCCAAAAAAATTGGAAAATGTATCCAAAAGTTGCCAAAAATTAGGGGGAAAGAGGAGGATTTCAAATGAAGAAAATCTCCGTGCTAAAATGATATATTTTTTGAGAAGACCAAAAAACTGAGGGAATACAGTGATACAACAACTACGAGGATGTTTGCCAGTACTTTCAACCTAGACGCTCTTTGCTTCCCCTCAGCACGTGGTACTTTATCCCTTCTTGGTTCTCCTCCACAAATAAACATCATTTGGAAGCTGCTGGAGGTTACTCCTTTGTTTATTTTCTTTCTATATTTTTTGTTACAATTTTACCATCATTCACCTCCTCTGCCTTGTGGTTGCCTTCCCCATATTTAAACAAACACCCGGGTTTTTTATGGAGTCTTTATGTATACCTCAAAAGAATAGTGGGAGATGAGGGGGGGAAAAGGGAAACCAAACAGGGGGAAAGACATTTACAAGAGAGAGAGCGAGGGGGGAAAAAAGCCTTGGGAGATACTTTTTGTAATGGGAGACGAGACGTTCAGGAGAACAATATGAAGGGTTCCCCATGCATTTTTGATCTGGCCAAAGAGGCTGGATTGTAGAATAAAGGAGGGGGAAATACGAAATATTGCCCTCACAAAAAGTAGGTAGAAATAAAATATTTTTCTTTGCTATAAATCGTGAGTAAAACTAAAGTTGGGTGTGTTTTTTACTAACAATCCTGGATCAAGCTGAAATATTTTTTTTTTTGTGAAAGATCTTGGGCCTTTAAATATTTTTGTGCCAAGAAGCCCGGGTCATATCATTATTTCTACCGGAAATGCCATGTAAACATAAAATACTATTTCTAATAAAAATATCGAGTCAAATTAAAATATTATTAAAAATGTATTTAAAATATAAACATATTATTGTATTAAATATTTATTCAAATTCGTGGGTCAATTTGAAATATTATTTCTGCGAAAAATCTTGGGTCAAATTTAAATATTTATGCTAAGAATTCCAGGTCAAATTAAGTTTTTTCTTTCAGGTATATCCAAATAAGATTTTATTTCTAATTGAAATGCAATGTAAACATTAAATATTATTTCTAATAAAAATACAGGATTAAATTAAAATAATTTATTTAACAAAAATCTTAGGTCAATTTGAAATAACAATTTCTGCCCAAAATTCGGGTAAATATAAAATGTTTGTAATGAAAATTTCGAGTAAAATAAATATATTTGTCACTAAGACAAAAAATGCAGTATTTTGTGCTAAAATTCCCGATTAAAAAAAAATACTTTTTGTAGTAGCAATTCCATGGAAAAATAAAATATATTTTTTAGTAGAAATTCCATGTAAAAATAAAATATTGTTTCTTGCAGAAATTCCATGTAAATATAAAATATTGTTTCTTGTAGAAATTCCATGTAAATATAAAATATTGTTTCTTGTAGAAATTCCGTGTAAATATAAAATATTTTTTCTAGTAAAAATGATATGTAAAAATAAAATATTTTCCCACTAAAAATCTTGGAATAAATTACAGTTTATTCCCATCATAAAAATACAAATCTCTCCGAAAAATGAAAATAATTTAAATGTAAGTGGTGGCGGGAGTTTTTGGGAATGAAGTGCCTTTTATTATGCAGTTCGTTATGATCCATGATATATTTGTCTGACAAATCATATTTTAATCTTAATTTAAATCTGGAAGCAATGTCTCAATTCAAGTATTTTTATCTACTTTTACCCCTTCAATCCTTGCAATAATGCTGGGCTACCGTTCAAATAAAGGCTAAACAGAGCTAATATCACATTTGCTTATGCCCCGTAATGATTAGGATTAACCACGAACAAGGAATTCTCAGGGAAAATCGCAGGGTTTTTGACCCAGGTCAAACCCAAACAAAATCCCATTAATTCCTTGCATAGATCTGGTCACGAGGGGGGAAAACCCAAATAAAAAAATTCGGGCATATATTTAAGAAGATTGAGCTAAAAAATTTATTTTAGATCACGTTTCAACCTTCCCTGGCATCTTCATCCGCCAAAAAACTTGGGAGGCTGCCATCAAAAGGGAAATCCAGAATGCATTTCAAAGACACTCCCGATTCATTGAGAAAGATTTTTTTTCATTGAGGAAGATTGACAAAAAAAATGGAAGATGTTTCCCCCGTGTAGAAAGCTCTGGCATACATTTGGGAGATTATAACGACGAATTAGACACGGCAGCAGGTTTGATGGGGGGAAGGCTTTTCGAGGAAACAAAAGGAGAAAGTGGGGGAGGAGGATTTCCTACCTAGAATTCTCTCTCTCCCCTTTGACGTGCGTAGGTCCTGGGGAAGTCACGAAGCACGCACAACCTAGTTTAAATCTACGCAAGTGCGTGGGAATTGCGTAAGAATTTCATTCACAAGTCGACCAATCAATTTTTGCAAAAAAAACTTTCACCGTCCCACGCACTTTCACCCATTTTCCATCTCGCACTTTCATTCATTTTCTTCTTCCTTCAAACTTCGATTTTTTTTACTTTCTTTCATGTTTTCTCTCTCTAACTTTCTACTGCTCTCTTGTCTCTCTCTTTAGCTTTCCCTTGCTCTCTTTTCTCTATTATCATCTCTAGCTTTGTCTTGCTTTTTTTCTCTCTCTTTCTCTTGCTCTCTTTTCTCTATTATCCTCTCTAGCTTTCTCTTGCTCTTTTTCTCTCTCTTTCTCTTGCTCTCTTTCCTCTTTCTTTCTCTTGCTCTCTTTTCTCTCTCTTGCTCTTGTTCTCTCTTTTTCTCTTGCTGTTTTTACTCTTTCTCTTGCTCTTTTTCTCTCTATTTCTCTTGCTCTTTTTCTCTCTATTTCTCTTGCTCTTTTTCTCTCTATTTCTCTTGCTCTTTTTCTCTCTCTTTCTCTTGCTCTTTTTCTCTATATTTCTCTTGCTGTCTCTTTCTATCTCTTTGTCTTGCTGCCTTTTCTCTTTCTCTTTCTCTCTTCTCTCTCTTTCTCTTGCTCTCTTCTGTCTTTCTCTTGCTCTCTTTTCTCTGTTATCCTCTCTAGCTTCCTCTTGCTCTCTTTTCTGTATTATTCTCTCTAGCTTTCTCTTGCTCTCTTTTCTCTATTATTTTTTCTAGCTTTCTCTTGCGCTCTTTTCTCTATTATTCTCTCTAGCTTTCTCTTGCCTTTTTTGTTTTCGTCTCTTTATTTCTATTTTGCTCTTGCCTTTTTTGTTTCCGTGTCTCTCTATTTCCCTCTTGTTGCTTCTCCTTCTCTCTCGTCTCCATATC
>JAQGBT010003599.1:0-19058 GCA_034698585.1 Disparrhopalites patrizii | reverse complement strand
GAGAAAGAGAGACAGAGAGAGAGAGAAAGAGAGAGACAGAGAGAGAAAGAGAGACAGAGAGAGAAAGAGGGAGAAAGAGAGAGTTACACAAGGATAGGATTAGAGCCTTCGGCGGACAGACAAGACACGAAACAAAACACGGAGAATTCCTCCTCAAAGAAGTTGTTCATAACTTTCTGGTGATTCTCCTCCACTAATTCTTCGCGTCATGTCAAAATCGAGGAAAAGACTGGGGAATTGTTATGCAATATATTACACTTCTTTAACTTTGCCAGAAGGGGAGATATTATTTGAATGACAGTCCACACTCGAGTCCATTGTACGTACATAATGTATGGCAAGAGTAGTACTACAATGCCATACTAACACTAGTACCCATTCCCCTTCCATGAAAGGCCCCTCTAATAATGCCAGTGATCTGTGGAGAAAAACAGATGGACAAATATACTTCGAGAAATCCTCCGGGTCTGTCCTCAATAATGCTTGGCTTTGTTCGTACAACAAATATACTTGGTGTGTATACAGAGATCCTTTAAATGTTTCCCAAACAATTCAGAGCATCAAAAGACACATTTCCCCAGAAATTGCCAGTTGGATGTAAGGACCGTTTGGGAGAGGAAGATAGCATTTCCTTTACTGGCGTTTCCCTCTTGGCAAGTATCTATCTTTTTTTTAATTCAGAAATTGGCCTTCTTTTTTTTAATGTGAAAAACGTCCCATGAATTAAGGACAGATTTAATAAAGGAGAAGGCTCAGCAAAATGGAAATAGCGACTCCCAAAATTAATAAATTCGAAAATATTGAATAATTGTGCAAGAATGGAATGAAATGGCGGCAAATTGGAAAATACGAGAGAAATAAAAAAAATGTGGGCATTATTGTAAGAAATTCTTGAACAAAGATCTTGAAAAAAGGAAAACTTTTTTAAAAAATGGCAGAGACTCAGAAGAATTACCAGAAATTCTTAAAGAGAAAAATCCACTATTTGGAAAAAAATCCTTCAAAAGTGCTAGTGAAATGGCTAAAAATTAAAGGGTAAAAGGTCAACAGATTTGAAAAAATGCCCAAAAAATGGCATCAGAAACGAAAGAAATTATTCCCAGAAAACGACAAAAGTGAGCAATACTGAAAATACCACAAGAAAAACTAAAATCCGGGTAAAAGGATGACTATACAAAAAATTCCTGGGATGACAAAAAAAAAGTCTGGGTAAAACTGAAAGGCCATTCTCACCAAAAAAAAAAATCCTGACAGAAAAAAATTCGGCCGTAACACACATTTTAAAAATGCAAGATCCAATGAACTACTGCCAAGGTCTTGTCAATCAACCCTTTTTCCCCATCCAAAACGTGTTTGTATAACGAGTAAAGGGGGAAAAATACCAAAATAGACACAAACTCATTTAAAATGAAGAGGGAATCCTTTTTTACTATTATTATAGTACTTTCAAAGGGCACCATTGTGTCTCAAATCCCCGAAGGATTCCACCAAGTGACGTCATGCCGGGGCCATACAAAAGCGGGGAATATCCTCCATGAGGCACTTTTATCCTGAAAAAAATCCTGATAAATGGGTTAATTCAAAACTTTTCCAGGGAAATCGAAAATTAATGAAGAATTTAAAAAAAAGGATATAATTTCCCTGGTGGCATTACCCACAATAGAGTTCGGTAGTTGCTGGGCTTTTTTTTTTAGGAAAAAAGGGTTTTAGAGGGAATTAAATTTACCTAATAGCCCCTCTCGTCTTTCGTCAGTGGAAGTGGGAGCTAATTGTAAGATTTTATTATTAGAGATTTTTTTCCCTCCAAATTTCCTCTTTAGTACCCGGAATTCTATGGGAGGAATAGTCTACAAGGTCAACAGAAGATTTCCCTCTCAACGTAGCTATTTGGAAGCGATGAGTAATGGGCAATAAAAAACGAGAAAAAAAAATCGGTGTACAAGTGCAAGTTATTTTTGGATTTGGGGAGTAAATGTATTTTTTTTAAATCCTATTTTTCCATTCACTTGCTTCCAACAGGCAAAATTACGGTTTTTTGTGTCAATCCTAAAGTATATGTCGCAGATATATGGCCGTGCATAGGAAGAGCGAGCCGGGGAGATGGGAGAAATCGGGATTTTATGAGCTAGTTTAAATATCCCGCCGGTCAAATACACTATCCCAAATTTTTTATATTTTTTATTTTTAAAACTTAGTGTAATTAAATTATTTTGTGGTCAATATTGACGTTTCTTTCATCCCTTTTTGTAAACTCTTTGTGTGGGGTTAAGAGCCATTTGGTTGAATTGCATTCCTATGTGACGTAGTCATTGACAAGGGATACTCAAATTGATGGGATTTTTATTTACTCCCGCACTTTACACTGTACTAAAATCCCACTTTATTATAGTAGGTCTTCAATCAATGAATATGGACTTTCGAGGATTGTGTGCGATAAAAGCAGAGAATGGTTGAGAATGATTACTTATAATTAATTCGAGGAGAAAGAAAATGAAAGGTAATTTAGTAGAGACTGAGAAAGAGAGTCAAAAACGGTTTCGAAAAGTGACATAACCCACGAAAAAAGGGATACAAAAATTAAAGCAGAAAATATATAAAAAAGAGAGACAAGAAAGAAAAATAGGCGGAAAAGCATTTCAAGCCAGATAAAGAGGAAGAGATAAAGAGTGGACGCAGAAAGAGATATTGCAGATAAAAACAGAGACAGAAATTCAAAAGTCAAATGCAATAATTAAAAAGATAAAGAAAATAATTCAAAGGGAAAGCTAATATTTAACAAGATAAATTAAATAATTCAAAAGTGAAAACTGATAGTTAAAAAGATTAAAATAATTTATAAAAGAAAGAAATATTCAAAAAGAGAAAGCAAATAATTATTAAGAGAACGAAAATAATTAATAACAGAAAGAAATATTCAAAAAGAGAAAGCAAATAATTATTAAGAGAACGAAAATAATTAATAAAAGAAAGAAATATTCAAAAAGAGAAAGCAAATAATTATTAAGAGAACGAAAATAATTAATAAAAGAAAGAAATATTCAAAAAGAGAAAACAAATAATTAGAAAGAGAAAGAAAATAATTAGAAAGAGCAATAACATAATTAGACAGAGAAACAAAATAATTAGAAAGAGCAATAGCATAATTACAAGCAGAAATAAAAACGAAAAAGTTCTACAAAAAGGAAAAAGAGAGAGAAAGGGAGAGACAGCAAAGAAACTGGAAAGGAAAGGAGAAAAATACATAAAAAGAGAAGGAAACCAGAAAAAGAGAAAGTTCGAAGGGAAGTTTGAAATTAAGGGAAAATTTAAATGGAAGGATGGAAAACAAAGAGAGAAAGTCCTGACGAGCGAAATAATAAAAGAAAAAAAAGAATTATACAAGAAAGTAAAAGATTGAATCTCGATTCCCACCGCGTTCCGGAAATAAAAAAGTGTCTTACATATGCCATATAAAAACATGCCTAATACATATATAACCTATATACACATTCCTCCATTATGCTAATTGGAGAAGGGATGAGGTACGCCCTGGGGAAACATTGAGGAGGTGGGGGAGGACAAGGAAGAGGCAGAAAAAGTGGTAGAAATGCCCGGTATAATAAAAGCCTGGAATAATTACGTCAGACTTGAGAGAGAGACAGAGAGAGAGAGAGACAGAGAGAGAAAGGGAAAAGTAGGACGGGCAATTCATTATTGTTATGCCATATATACACCATATAGACACTTATAATGTACTCCAAGCCTCCAGGAAAATCACACGGGACAGACAGAATGAAAGAGCGTGTGTCTGCGTTTGGCGGGTGAGGGGAGAAAACCCGCCAATTTATTTATGACGAAGAGAAAATTATACCAAGGATTTTCGATTGACCTCCGGCTGCCATTGGATGGATGGTGATTTCTTAGGGGAATCGGCCTTTCTCGTCTGTCCATACATTTTTTAGTATCAAACTTTTTACTATTGATGTTAGAAAAAAAACATATGGCAATAGCAACATTCCGGGGCCTCAATTCCCATTTTTTCTATAATTATTGAGGACCTGGACATTATCTAATAAGACGCTCGGCTTAATCCGGATAATTCTCTTTGAGACTGTGCTGGTAATGGACACAATAAATCCCATGGGTTTTGATCAACTTTGGGGAAATTATTTTTGTTGGTGTCCCACGGCCTGGGATTTCCTGGGCTTTTAAATGGAAGGACATGGAAGGGTTGGAGATTTGGTCCTTTAATAATCCTTTACATTTATGAGATCAGCTCATCCCGATTTTCATCACCTTTTCTTGGTGGGTTGTTTATGGCTCATTTATGGCTTTTTTTTGGGTGCGTGTGCGTATTAACGAATTTTTGATTTGATGGCTTTCTATTAATAGTTCGCTGGCTTTTCATGAAGTGTTGGCAGATTTTTTTTGGTCACTTGCATTTGTATTTATGAACTTTTTGCCAGGCTTTATTTGTATTTATGAGCGTCTTTGAATGATTTGATCAGCAATGACGTTCTGCAATGCAGCTTTTCATTCACTGGGCACTTTTCCTCTCTGTTTGTAAGGAAGTGGCGGGAAAGTAATTATTTCATACTGAGTTTTACCCAATTTGTTTCTAGCTTTCTTCCGTGTTTAAATTGGATTTTAACATTTTTTTCTTTGTGCTTACAATTTTATTTTTTGCTTTAGTCGTGATTAAAAAATTATATCTATTTTCGGGGTGTTTAAATTCTATTTTTGCTTTAGTCATGATTAAAAATTTCTATTTGTTTTCGGGGTGCTTAAATTTTTATTTCTGCTTTCTCGGTGCTTAAATCGTTTGAAGTCCTTCGTATGTATTATAAAAAATTCGACTTGATTCGTCCCCCTGCCGATTTTGCTCTCAAACCACGTCCAATTTGCTTTTGATTTATGTCCTCATTATCCTCCTTTAATATTTACGCCACACCCCCACACTCAATTTATATTTTTCCTCATCCAATTCCTCGTTTACCATCCTTAATTCTCCCCAAATTTGACTTTCCCCAGGATTTTCATGTCCCATACAAATGTTGGACTCTCCCCTAGAACTGACCTCATGTGTATTATATGTCCTTTTTTATTCATATCCTGATTTGCCATCATTTTTGGTTCATCCTTATTCGTCATCCATATTTGCTTCCCTTTTTATTCCTTTTGGTTTCCACTGCTACTAGAAATTGTTCAAGTGTCTCACTTTTTTTCCCAGACTACCCCTTGCTCTAGCCCAAAGGCTGGCAATTCTAACTCCGTTTTATCCTTGTCACGGGTACACGGGGAAGTCCCCAACAGAGAGAATTATGGTACAGAGGAAAACTGCGTCGGAATTAATATTACAGGATTCCCCCATGGCCTACAAGAGCAATCATAGCTACCCGGAGCAGGGAACAAGATGTACTTTCAGCAGAGGAGAAAAACGCAGAGGGCGAAGGAAAGAGGAAAAGACACAGAAGGCGAAAGCTGTAGAAAAATAAAGCTAGAGAAAAAAAGAAAAGCGAGAAAGTATGCCAAAGGCAGCAAGAGAGAATAAGAACAATAATAGAGAAAAACAGCAAGAGAGAGAAAAATAATGACACACGGGAACAATCAAAGAGATGCAAAGACAGCTTAGCTAAGATAGACAGAAAAAATCAGAGAGAAAGTAATTGAGGTATTGAAAAAATAAACAAAGCGTGAGAATGAAAACAAGAGAGATAGCCAGAGAAAGAAATAATCAAAGCAAGAGAAAGAAAGAGAGAATCGGCAGAATGGAAGAGAGAAAATGAAATAAATAAAGAGAGAAATCGAGACAACGACAGAAAGAAAGCGCAAAAATGCAAAGAAAGCGAGGGAACGAAACAGAAAAAGCTGTAGAAAGACCGAGAGAAAGCGAGAGGGAGAAAGACAGACAGCGTGAGAATACAAGAGAGAAAGTGAGAGAATGAAAGAGAAAAAATGAAAGAAAGAATCGAGAGAATGACAGAGAGAAAATGAAAGAAATAAAGACAGAAATCGAGACCACGACAGAGAGAAAGCGCGAAAACGGCAAAGAAAGCAAGGGAACGAAACAGAAAAAGCTATAGAAAGACCGAGAGAAAGCGAGAGAAAGAAAGAGAGACAGCGTGAGGATGCAAGACAGAATGCGAGAGAAACAAAATGAAATTAAGAGAAATAAAGAGTGAATCGAGAAACATAAAGTGAAATTCAGAGTAACAAAGAGTGATATGAGAGCGACAAAGTGAAATTAAGAGAAATAAAGAGTGAATCCAGAGAATCAAAGGGAGGAAGCGAGAAAAACCAGAGAAACAAAAAGTTGAAAGCGAAAAAACGAAAGAGAGAAAACGAGAGAAAGAAAGAGTAAAAGCGAGCAAAACCAGAGATAGAAAAAGTGAAAGCGAAAAAACGAAAGAGAGGAAGCGAGAGACAGAAAGAGTAAAAGCGAGAGAATGAAAGAATAAAAGAGAGAACGTGAGAGAATTGAAGAACAAGAGAAAGCAAGCGAGACAGAGAATAGAAGAGCGGAGAAAAATAGCCATGGTTGACAGAGACAGCGGAAGATCGAAAGAGAGAGCGAGAGCGAAACAGAGCAAGGCGAGAGAGATAAAAAGAGGGATTGAAAAAGAGAGAAAAAGAGGAGACAAAGATAAAGTAGAAGAGACGGCGAGAGCGGGAACAAGAAATTGTAATTGAGATCGAGAGAAAGAGAGGGACAACAGAGGAGAGGGAGAAATGATGAAAGAATTAGGACGAGAAAGGAAAGGCGAGAGACGGAGAGAAAGTTCAGAGTGGGAAATAATGAAGCTGGGACGACCTGTGTCGTCCATGTAATATTCACTGCCACCACGATTACTCTTACAACGGCTTGTGTACGGCCATACTCCTCCATATAATAGCATGGTTGTAGCTCTCCTCCGCCTCTACAACCTTGCGCTTTCCTCGTCCATGAATATTTTAAGAGGCACACATTAACATCAAAAAAAAAAAGGGACGCACACACACGTCCTCATATTCTTCCATTTTCTATAATACGAGCAGAATAGGAAATGTACATGGCATTTACATACTTATGTATTTCTACAACACTCACATAACCTCAACCCATGCTGTCCTCAGACCTCCTCTCGGCCCTACCAACAGAAAAACCGGTGTACGCTTTATTACAGTGGAACTGCTTTCGAAGAATAATACATGACATATGCCCGTCCTGGGAGAATGAAACTTGCATGTGTCCACTCGTGGTTCAACTGTCAAAGAATGAAAATATCCCAGTTTTCCTCTGGGGATGATTCAATCGCCATCTTAATGGGGGAAAAAAATTTAATCTGTCCATTAAAAGCTCCTCCAGTTCCCCCCCAAAAATGTTTATCCAAATTCTATTGCCGTTTAAGGAGAAAGTTGATAAATTAATTTCAAACAAAACTGCCAAAATGACAGCTACTTGGCGCATTAACATTTACAAATGGGCTCAAACGCTTTGTTGGGCAAATTTTTGGAATGGTGAACATATGTTTAGCGGGATTTGCAATAAAATGCGGAAGCAAACTGTTTTTGGGGTGACAATGCATATGAAATATTGGAATAAAAATTAATTATGGAGAATAATGGTTGAAAATAATTTAAATAATTTTTTGTCTATGTCAAGCTGTAGAGGAACTCCCAGTTAAAAAAGAGGAGAGGGGGATTCATTCAAATTTAATTTGGAAAGGCCCCAAAATTTCACTGATGCTCTCGGGGTTCCCTTGTAAAAATAAATATTTAATAAGGGAAAGTGTGGCATAATTCTTTAAAGCATTTACACACAATGCTCATCGACCTCTGGGCTTTATAGGGGAAAGCTTTTGTGGAGAAATATTCGAAAAGAGCCTTCTCGGGAGGCTCCAGAAGAGGTTCTGGTCAATTGGAGACGATTTCATTCACAATTAACCATTGAATGGATTGTTGAGGTGGACGTTAAAAATTCATGGGCCTTTTCTCCTTGTCGTACAACCGTAGTTGCCTCCAAGGCTTTTTTCTATTCTCGAACAAATATATTTCAATGGCGGGCATCAGCTGTGAGAAAAAGGAGGGGATAATTTGAGGATGAAAAGGGCCAGCATTTCTCTCAAAATTGGAAAAAATTGGGCACGTTTCAAATATAAATACAAAATAAAATCAATATACATATATACAAAATATCATAACAGACATTCAAATACAATGGTTTAAGATATGTTCAAAAAAAATTCGCTAGCTTTTCACTGGCTTTGATAAAAATCTCCGTACTAAGTAAATGCGTTAACATGTATGTATGTATGTATGTACATATATTTAAATAGATACATAAAAATAAAAAAATACATATAAGATAAAAAAAACATAATCCATCAAAATACGAGTCAAAAAAATTAAATTCAATCTGAAATTCTCGTTTCCAAACACTAAAACGTGTCCATTAAGCAACATTGTCGAGCCAATCCATCAAATTCCTTTGAATTTTTCAGGGGAAACCATTCAAATCTTCCCGGGATTTTTTCATGAACAGAGAAGAGGGAACAGAGACAGCTGTGTGAGGAAGATAAACATGTTTTTATCCATTTATATGATAATCACCCGCCTTCACTCTCCATTTTCTCCCTCATTCATGTGACATGTACAAATCCATCCAAAGGCTTTGGTCCCACTGTTACTTTCCCCCGAAAAATCTGGAGAAAACTGGAAATTTCCGGTGAAAACAAAACGTTCCCGGAAAAATCCGGATATTCCCAATTAAAAGGGCTGAAATTATATCAACAGTATTACTACAAATTGAGAATCATCAAATATTTTTCTTAAGCAAATACCAGAATGCAAGGGGAGGATGGAGAATAATTCTATTTTTGCAGGTGGACATAATTATGACGTCATTCGTAGGATGAAAAACAAAAAAGCTTTCCGAGAAAATAAACATATCCGACAGTATTTACAGAACGTATAATATGCAAATGTAATTATTATTGGACAAGGTGAAAGCTCTGTTGGACATACATTATCCAGAGAATGACGTACAATATTTTTCCGGAGAAATACAAAACTGAGAAAAATATTTGTGGAATTTCCCTGGAAAAATGCTATATAATACGGGTTGAGTACCCAAAAAATTCCTTGGCTTTGAGCCCATCAATTCCGGCTGGAGAAATTCCAGTGGCAAGGAGAACCCTTGGTGTTGGGAATGTCTGGTCACATAATAACTATATGGAAAAATGGAGGAAAGTAAAAACAATGTAGATAATATTCACACCACAGCAATAGACATATGACAGGACGGGAGAGAGAGAGAGAAAGACAGAATGGGAGTAAATACTGACGTCCAATTCCCTCTTGTTGACGTCCCAACACATTTACAGTAGACAAGGATGAGTGAATGAAATGAAAGTATTGAGTTTGCTACTATAATAGACGATAGACGAGAAGGAATTCAAAAGAGAGAGAGAGAGAGGGAGAGAATGAAATCAAGAAAGAGGATGGGATCCAAAACATATTTTGTGGCGAAACAACACATGCAAATGGAGAAGTAATAGTATCAGAACAAAAGTATACGCATGAAAGCGTGCGATAATATAAATATAACGAAAAACGAGGAAGAAAAGAGAACAAGAAGCAGCAAGAGAAAGCAAACCAACAACCCGGGACAGAGGGGAAAGGCAGGACGAAAGGAAAAGAAAAAAGGGAGCCTGCAAGAAAGAAAAAGGGCTTGCACAAGGGAAAGCGCAAGGAAGAAGGGAAGCGAGAATGAAATTGGAATAGGAAGGGAACGATCCAGAAACAGAGAGAAAGAGAAGAAAGTCAGAGAGAGGAAGAAAAATAGAGAGAAAGGGAGAGAACACAAACAAATGAGAAACAAAGACAGACAAAGAGAGAAAACGAGAAGGATTGAGAATGAAAGAGAAAAACAGAGAGGGAAGAAGAGAAATGGAAAGAAAGAGAAAGCAATAGATAGAAAGAGACAAAGAAAGAAATGCGGAGAAAGAGAGAAAAATAGAGAAACAATAACAGGTGTAGAGAAAGCGCGAGAAAGAGAGAAATGAGAGAGGGACGCGAAACGGAAATGGACAGAGAGAAAAAGAGAGAAAGAGAAACAAAAAGAACGAAATAGAGCAAAATACAGGCAAAAAGATAGAGAAAGAAAGAAATATAGAGTAAAAGAAATAGAGAGAGAGGGAAGTAGAGAGAAGTGGAGAAATAAATAGCGAAACATGGAGAAAGATCGACATGCAGAGAAAAAGAGAAAGCGAGCGAGTGACAGACGGAAAGAGAAAGAAAGAAAAAACAGAAGGAAATAGAGTGAAAGCGAGCGAGTGACAGAGGGAAAGAGAAAGAAAGGAAGAAACAGAGGGAAATAGAGAGAATGAGAGCAAGAGAAAGAAAAAACAGAGGGAAATAGAGAGAATGAGAGCGAGAGAAAAAAAGAAACAGTGAAATAGAGAGAAAGAGAGCAAGAGAAAGAAAGAAACAGTGAAATAGAGAGAAAGAGAGCAAGAGAAAGAAAGAAACAGTGAAATAGAGAGAAAGAGAGCAAGAGAAAGAAAGAAACAGTGAAATAGAGAGAAAGACAGCAAGAGAAAGAAAGAAACAGTGAAATAGAGAGCAAGCGATTGGTAGAGAGAATTAGAGGGAAGCAGAGAGAACGCGATTGAAAGACAGAATTAGAGGGAAATAGAGAGAAAGCGATTGGTAGAGAGAATTAGAGGGAAATAGAGAGAAAGCGATTGAAAGAGAGAATTAGAGGGAAATAGAGAGAAAGCGATTGAAAGAGAGATTTAGACGGAAATCGAGAGAACGCGATTGAAAGAGAGATTTAGACGGAAATCGAGAGAACGCGATTGAAAGAGAGAATTAGAGGGAAATCGAGAGAAAGCGATTTAAAGAGAGAATTAGAGGGAAATCGAGTGAAAGCGATTGAAAGAGAGAATTAGAAAGTAGAGAGAAGGAGATTGAAAGAGAGATTGAAAAGAGGTTGAATTTGAATGGCGTACAATTGTCAAGACTACAAACGTCTGTGTATCTCCAGCCCCGCCTCCTCAATTTCACCCGAAGGCTGTGTTTGCATTTCCCTCTTGATTTCAACCCTTCATTCCTCTTTCATTCACTTACAACGGATCCGCATAAATTATTCAATATTGTTTCAAATTTATATTCAAACTTTAGACACAAAATTGCCCATTAAATCGGAAGAATCAGTCTCCAAGTTGATGTCCGCATGTAAGTACAAAAAATATATTCTCCCTCCAGCACCATTGAGCATAATTTTGACTGGAGAAAGTAAAAGTGACTTCTGCTGAAGGAGAGACGTTTTAAGGTCATGAACATAATTGATTTTATATGGCGTAAGATCACATTCCCCATGTGTGTTTAATGCCAAACGCTAGGAGAGGAAACTAATTATTTGAGGATATGGGATGAAATTTGATAGATTTTTGTTTGGCGGAAACGGGAAAATTTAATTTATTTTCCTTCCTGATCACGCCCTCCCTTGCCTCTTCGTTACTGTTGTTGGGGTCTCGGGTTTCCCTTATGCGTCAATGTAATAGATACAGAGACGTGGGTAAATATGATAATGTCCGTTTTGTATCATTTCCCTTAGCATTACGGCATCCCCATTATACAAGATATAGTGTGTCCTCCTGGGAGCAAAATAAATTTATATAAAATAATAAATTACGCACCGTATTATATTAGATTTTTTTTTATTATGAACGTACGCGTTTTGATTGATAGAGTAAAACATCCGTGAACGGGACGGCGGATACAATTCTAAGTGTTCAATGTTTTGTATAAGAATAAACAAGAAGAATTCTATATTGTCGACAGGGAGGAGAGGAATCAAGAGAAAGGCAAAAAAGTACAGAGGCAGTCTGCAGAAATAAAAATTACAAGGACACGTCGAGAAAAATGAACAGCAATATCTTGAGTAGCGACAACGAAATAATTAGATTTGATCCGAAAAAATTAAAACAAAATTCCCACAAATATTGTCCAGGGAAAAATCGGGAGTTTCACTAAACAATTGTACATGGAATTTAAAAAAATAGCTAAAACCATAGGATTGTATTTGATTTATTAGAAACTTTCAAAAATGCGAAATGACGTCTATGTTCGAAGTCAACTCCAACAGAAAATGTGGGCTTTTCTCCAGCCAAATGCAAACATTGTTTTTTTTACTTCACTTTTGGTGGTGAATAAATTAGTAAAAAAAAAGAAACTTTTTCCCTCCATTATGCAACGGGGAACGGTGGAGATTGAATGGGAAAAGAAAAGAGAGAAGACATGTTTCTTTTATTTTTATTATTCTCCTTGAAGAAGAAAGAAACTTTTCATAGAGAGAATAGCATTAAGGGAAAACCTGCATTCATCATAAGAGCATAGAGTTTCTACAGAAGAATAACATTTTGACATGTTCTACCGGAGAGAGAAAAAAAGTTTTTATTACTATAATTATTTTTGTACAGAAGTTGCAGAGAAAACAACTGTACGTGGGTGAATTGCGGTTGTTATAATTCCATTTTTTTTCTCTGCATGTTTCAGACAAGGAACAATCTGGTCCATGCTAATTTACCTTGAGCAGTCTCAACTGGAAAAATCTGGTTCTTCTTGTGAAGGCAACATGGGAAAAAATGTAGAGCGAGAAATATAAAAGGGACATAAAAAAAGTTTTCGTCAGGAAAAGGTAAGAAAGCTTTACTTTGTTCTTTTTTTTATTAAGCTGAATGTATTAATTTTGGCTTCTTGTACAAGACTGCCTTTATGGTACGAAGGAAAAACTTTTTTTTTTGCTTTCCTTTTTTTTGCACAATTATTTCTAGGAAATCACCCGCTTTGACCAGATTGTTTAAACTCCTACATTTGAAAATCCCGGGCCTAGCGCAAAATTAAATATCTACCATTAATTCATTTTATTCCAAAATTCACCACCAAAAGTATATATAAGTTGAGTTATCACCGTCAGATTTTAAACGAATTAATCTGCCGAATCCGCCGTCCAATTTAAAAAAACCACATTTAAAGACAGCATGTTTGAAATATAAAATTTAAACGATGTCTTAGATTTAAAAAATTACACGAAAATACTAACTACACACTCGCTATTTTTTAGAAAATAATATTGAATTTAACTAACTTTTCTTCAAAAATTAAAGTGGAATTACATTAATTCCATCTAATTCAGAATTTCAAAGGAATTAATCGAAAATAAATAATAATAGCAGTCAGTGGATAAAAATTGAGGCAGCTTAATTATAAAATCTAATAAATAAGTATTAACAGTAAGTGGAAAATAATTTCATTAATTTATACGCACATGGAATATATTAATTAAATAATATTAAATCAGTAATAATATAGAAATAATACTAAATTAGTAATATTTTATGGGGTTAATTAGTCCAATTAGGTAGATTTAAAGTAATATAATTAATTATTTCAATTAAATATTTTTAAAGTTAGATGAATTAAATTAATTGTAATTAAATCGATTTAAAATTATCCTAACTAATGTCTGCAATTAAATAAATATAAAATTAGCTTAATCCATGATTGCAATTGAATAAATTTAAAAGTAGCTCAATTAATGATTGCACATTGCAATCAATTTAAAATTAGCTCAGTTACAATGATTGCAATGAAATTTAGACAACATCTAAAATGTGATAAATAAATTGTTCCAGTGGCGTCAAAATAAGCAAAGTTAAATTCAAATAAAGGTAATAAAATTCTTGTAAATTAAACTGGCTGACCCTTTGAATGCCTTACAACCAGGATAGTTTGTAAAAAAAAACGGGAAAATATTGGTTCCCTAACCACAAATGACGATTCCAGTGGCGACAATTTGAACGGCGGAAAAGTAATATTTTTGCCTCATTTGTACAATAAAGTGCCATAGCCGCCATTCAAACTTGACCCCAATTTCCTCCACCTGCTGCCCCCATTTTTTTATACTATAGTGAAAGTATACATATATTTGTCGTGTAAAAATATGTACATTTTATACCCATAAAATATATATAGGTCCCAAAATATCCCCATTTTCCAGGCCACATCAGATAAGGGCTGGGTGTGTTTATTGTGTATGGATTTGCCATAAAAAAATATTACGTGGCACCAAATACAATCACCCTTCAAATGGACGTAATTCTCCCTTTCAAAACATCAGAAGAGTGGGCAATTGAGAGGGAGAGAAAAAAAACAAAAGGGGAGAGGAAGTGTGGGTGAAAGGAAATGGAGAAATCACTACCAATTTTTTTTTTTTTGGACTTTCTCCCCTTCCCCTTTTCAACGGACGTAATCGGAAAAATATGTACATGTTATACAAACTGTTTGTATGGGGGAAACAGGAATAAAATGTCAAGGTCACCAAATGCCAGGAAGAGAAAAACAGCAATCGGCAGTAGTAAATCCTTCCTTCCTTCCCATTATGGAATATACATAATAATTCCATAGAAAAATCTTTGTGAGAGGGTGTCAACCACAGGAAATACGCAGAAAGAGCACGCGACAGGGCTGGGAGAAAATAATAATTTTCTATGTATGAAAAGAGAGAATTTCCTGCAATGCATAAAATACCAAAAAAAAAAAAAAAATAGCAAACCAAGTTTCATTTGTTTGTATGTCAAAAAAGTATTAAATGGAGCTTGGCATGAATAAATCCTTGGCAGGAACAGAAATCCCCAGTCTAATCTAGGGGCTTTTCCTCGCATTGCAGCTACATATTAAGTAATTGTCACGGAAGGGCCATTGTTTTATTTCTTTATGTGCGATGGAGCTCACGCAAACCGCTAATTTTTTTCCCGTGTGGGGGGAGAAGCATTTCTGGTTTATGAGCTGGTCGTTAGGAAGGGCATTTTTGGGGGGGAAATATTTTGGATGCAATAAATTTGTGGATACGACACGCCAAGAGGCGCTTTCCAATACAATGCTTTTCTCCTTTTGTTTGCGAAGATCATAAATAACGGCTCAGGGGAAGATTTAAAGTGGACGAAGCGGGAAATTGGGGGACGTAAAATGCCCGGGAAGTGAAAATTGGGGAAAGTACAAATTGTACGGACACAGTTACCCAAAAATCCAGTATTTTGAAAGAATTAGAAGGATTTTGACAGGATAGAAATGCAGCATTTTGCTGCTACATGCAACATAGAAATGTTGCATGTTTCAGGAAAACATACGGACTTTCCCAAGAAAAGCTCGGAGAAAATACACATTCAACATCAGGAAAATATTAACAAATAGCAAGGAGGAACAAAGTTGTACTTCGAGAAAGTTTAAATGGTAAAAGCCAAAATAGCAACAGCTAAATGGGGAAACGAGAGAAAGTAAAATGTTAAGATGGATGAAGTGACGAAGAAAACTGGAGATTGGAACACAAGAAAAATTAGGAAAATTAACACTAACAATAAAGAAAGTAGCACACACGATGGAGGCAGTAAGACATAAAATGGAGCAATTACCACAAAAATGGAGAAATTACCACAAAAATGCAGAACTTAATCCAAAAAGATGGAGACAAACCAAAAATACGGAAACGATAACAGAAAAAATGAAAGCATTAGCACCAAAAATGGAGAAATTAACGCAAAAATGGAGAAAGGAAAACAAAAAATGGACAAAGTAAAACAAAAAATGGCAAAAGTAAAACAAAAAGTGGAGAAAGTCAGAAAAAATAGATAAAGTAACTCTAATTTGAGAAAATTAACGCAAAAAGTGAAGAAAGCAGCACAAAAATTGAGAAAGTAAATCAAACAAAGGATCAAATTGAATAAAAAATAGGAGGAAGTTAAACTAAAATGGAGAATATAACCCAAAATGAAGAAAGTACAGCAAACAATAGAGAAATTAATATAAAAAATGGAGAAAATAACGCAAAAAATGCAAAACTGATGGAATAAAAAATTAAAAAATTAACTCAAGAAAAACACTGGAAAGCAATACACCAGAAGCTGTACAAAATAAAACTGGATAGCGCAAGATAAATCCAGGACAAAGTTACTAAGAAAAGCGGAAAACGTCATCCTGGAGAAAGTTGAAAATCAAAATTCAAAATTCAAAATTCAATCTAGCTATTGAATCCACAGTTAAGCCACGGCAAATAAATCAACTACACTTAAAAAACTATACAGACAAGCAAAATAAAGGTTAACAAATCTCTGGATGAAAAAAAAAGAAATAGGGACAGCATTTAAGATTTTAAATGTGACGAAAAAGCTAAACAATGATTACAAAGACAATTAATGATTCAAAGAAACAATTGGGATGAAACCTGCGTAAAAATAGGGAGCTTAATAAAACATTCCAAACATTAACCCTGAAGACGCGCGAATATGTAAAATCCTCAAAAACATTAAAATTCCAAACGTCAATTCGAATGCGTAAATAATTTCCAACCCGGAAAATTAATGACACAAATAATTCCACTTTCCCCCGCGAGAAGGTGAAAGTCTAGGAAAATTTCATATTCCAAAAAGCAATCCCTCCTAACGTCTTTCCTCACAACCCAAATAAAATGGGCCATTAAGTCCATCCACATCGAATAATATCCCCCAAAAAATATGCACAATACCATGCATTTTTCATAATTCCCTGCCGCATAAAATCTCCATCAGTGTCGCCATTATCTCTCCCACAAATTAATTTACTCCCCTCAAAACTTCTCCGTCTTCCCGCCATTTTATGGGTAGAATTTTTTTTATGCACACATAACACTTTTATCTCCATCCCAACGCTATTCAAAAGGAAATATCAGCAAGCCTTGGGACAATTCCCGCCTTTTTCCCTCCATTTTTCCCCTCTTTTCATGAGATATATTAAAGCAGTACATCCTTCACACAATACAACTTCCGCATTTGGAGGCGAGGAGGACGACGACGACGAGGAAAATCTTCGTCCTCAGTTGAGGATGATTTATTCCGAGAAAAAAAAGGAAGGAAAGGAGAAAGTGGCTCATCATCATCTTCATCAACCTCCGCACACATACGTTCTCCCTATTAAAGAAAAGGGCCTTTATGAAGGCCCAAGAAGGACGAGGAACACATTTGGTGGGCTATAAATACTTATGTATATACATATATACACACATTTCTTATTCAGAAACGCAACGAAGGCTGAAGGATGGAGCCGGGGAAAGTACTTCGCACTTGCCCTAATGGCAGAGTGGGACTGTGAAGATAAAAGTAAATATGACTTGTCCGGGGAAAGAGCCTACAAAGAATGGGAGGACTCTTGGAGTGTGAGGGAAATTAAGGAGGGAAGCTTCCAAAGAGAGAATCTAGTACAAGAGAAGCCAAGTTCATATTAAAAGAGAGTTTTAAAAGCCTCAAATAGGCAAGAATTTTTAGACATTTTAGGAACATCTTTGGGTGAAAATATTTGCGGGAAATTTAGAGGTTTTCAAATGACGGTGTAATAGGGTTAAACTGTAAATGGAATGACGTCATCCAGCAATGAACAAATTATAGGAGCCACAATTCAGTGATTATTACGGGAATTGGCGTATCCAAATAGGGTTTTGGCAACAACTTTTTTTTGTCATCCTACTAACACAATTTCCTGGAATATCGTTGGAATTCACGGGAAAAATTTGTTTGTATACTGACAAAACGATTCGGCAATAAGCTTTTCCCTCGATTAGCAATGCATAAATATTGAAATTAGATTTTTCACTGCTTGCTCTCAACTTTTCTCTCTTGATTTCTCTATGTACTTGCGATTTCTCAATTGCTTTCTCTATGTACTTGCGATTTCTCAATTGCTTTCTCTATGTACTTGCGATTTCTCTCTCTTTTCCTCTCTTGCTTTCTCTTTGTACGTGCGATTTACGTTTATCTCTCTTGCTTTCTCTTTGTACTTGGAATTTCTCTCTCTATTTCTCTCTTGTTTTGTCTTTGTACTTGGAAATTCTCTCTCTCTCTTTATTTCTCTCTTGTTTTGTCTTTGTACTTGGGATTTCTCTCACTATCTCTATTTCTCTCTTTATTTCTCTTTGTACTGGAAATTTTTCTTTCTGCATTTCTATCTTTTTTCTCTTTGCTCTTGGAATTTCTCTCTATTTCTCTTTGTACTGGAAATTTTTCTCTCTGTATTTCTCTCTCTCTCTATTTCCCTCTTGTTTTCTCTTTGTACTTGGAATTTCTCTCTCTCTCTATTTCTTTCTTGTTTTCTCTTTGTACTTGGAATTTCTCTCGCTTTATTTCTCTTCGTACTGGAAATTTCTCTCTCTGTTAATTTCTCTCTTTTTCCTCTTTGTACTTGCTATTTCTCTTTCTTTGTTTCTATAAATATTTCTTACTTTTACTTTTGCTGTGTTTTTCATTTTTCGACGCTCCTTTTTCTTTTATCCAGTTTTGATTTGTTTGCTTTTTCCCTATATTTTCCCCGTGCATGTGGTCTCTTTTAATTGATGTTTCCGACACACTTTCTCTCTTTCTCAAGATTTTCCTTATCCTTGTCGGTTGTCTGTTTTCTGCAGTTTCCGTTGTTTGGGTCTTCTAGATACATTTATTTTTTGTTTGTTTTCCTTTGCTCCTTATATTGCTTCAGTTTTTGCTCTGTATTTCGCTTTCTCTCTGTCTTGTCCCTTTTAGTTTTTTATGTAGTATTTCCCTTCCTCATACTTTCCTCATTTCATTCCTCTTTGCTTTATCTGTATTTCTGTTGCTCTTTTTCCCGCTCTCTCCCAATTAGCCTAATTCTGTGTTCTTATTTCCTCTCTTGTTTCCAGGTTCTGCTCTCTTTTTTTCCTCCTTCCACGGTCCCCCCCCCCCGATCAGAGGTATATGTTCCCCGGGAGAGAAAGTGGAGTACTACGGGCTTTTTTGGTATGAGAAATGGGAGTCGGGAAGAGTTGGAAATAGCCTGTTACACCGAGGGCTTTATTGATTAATAATTATAAAGCGAAATATTATTTCAAAGTCATACACCCGGCACCGGATAATGGCGTGAGGAGAGGAATCGTCCTCCATATATTTCCTGCCCTTCTTTCCGAACATTTTCCACCATCTTCTCTTTCTCTGCTGTTGTGTAATAAAACACTAAACGTATTTCTTGTCTCTCCCTCTCTCTCCCTCTCTCTCCCTCTC
>JAQGBT010003598.1:0-19058 GCA_034698585.1 Disparrhopalites patrizii | reverse complement strand
TTTTCTCTCACATTGCCTCGCTTATTTTCTCTCACATTTTCTCTCACATTGCCTCGCTTATTTTCTCTCACATTTTCTCTCACATTGCCTCGCTTATTTTCTCTCACATTTTCGTAATTTTCTTGTTTATTTTCTTTCACATTTTCGTAATTTTCTTGTTTATTTGCTCTCACATTTTTGTAATTTTCTTGTTTATTTTCTATCACATTTTCTTAATTTTCTCGTTTATTTTCTCTCATATTTTATTAATTGTCTCTTCTCTTCTCTTTGTATTTTCGTTTATCTTCTTACTCATTTTTTACCTTATCATTTATTTCCAATCGCCCTTTCATTATTTTTTCGTATAGTTTCTCTCGTAATTTCTTTACTTTGTATTTTATTTTCTCTCATCCTTTCGTTGCTTTCTATTTTCTTTTCTTTCGTAATATCTTTACTTTCCAGTATATTTTCTATCGTACTTTCTTTACTTTCTAGTATATTTTCTATCGTACTTTCTTTACTTTCTAGTATATTTTCTATCGTACTTTCTTTACTTTCTAGTTTATTTTCTCTTTCCATTCTCCCTCTTTCTCTCTTTTCACCTTGAATTTCTCGTATCGTGTCCCTCTGTTTCCCTTTACTTTCTCTTTCCATCTCGTTTTCTTTTTCCTCCTTACTCGCTTTCTTTTTTCTCCTTACTCGCTTTCCATATATTTGCTTCTTATGCCTGGATGTCAGTCCCAGTCCTTTCGTACATGTAGATACCCAACATCTCCTTTACTTGTTTGTTTAACGCCATTCAGCCTCTTCCGAAATCTCTTGACTTCTAATTCGGCCAGTCTCTCCAAAGTTTCTTCTACTGCCCTGATTTTTACATTAGCTTTCCCGCTTTCCCTTCCCACCTTAATTTCCAGTTAGATCCCGTGTTTCTTCCATAAAGGCTCCTCTTCATAAGGAGACTGCCCGAAGAGAAAGCCAATCCACTTGGCCAACCTTTCCCATGTCCCGCTCTCATTACCTGTGACGTCCCTCCATATGCATAAGGAATATTTTGAATAAGAGAGACAAACTGAAAAAAAAAGTCAGAGAGACCGAGAGTTGATGAGAGCACTGAAGTTTTCTAGCTCTCTCTCTCTCTCTCTCATTTGAGTTTTTGGAGTGGCGTAAAAGCGTTAAAGATGTAAGTTTGTAAAATCCCTTTGGGGCTTTGGTCCTCTCTCTTCTCCCACTCATGGAATATGCTTCCTTATCATCTCTCAGCCTCCACTTTCACTATCTCTCCCTCTTTCTCCCTTTCTCTCTCCTCTCTCTCTCCTCTCTCTCTCCCCTCTTTCCCCTTTTTCCTCCACCCTTCACCCTTCTCCCATCCTACAACAATACCCCACAAAAATCCCATGCGCAAAAATACACACTCACCCCCTCATTTGCATAACAATGCCACATATTTTGCCGCTTAATACACTATATGGTCTTTCCTCCTTTGGGTCAATCTCCGTCCCTTTTTTCCCCTGTAGAGTCACGTTTTTGGTAGAAGCTTCATTATTATTAGTATATACAATGCAGTCTCTATATAACAACTCTGAAGGGAAGGGCAAAAAATATTGTTACAGAGGAAGGTTGCTATATGGAACATTAAACATGCACCCAACATGTACGAAGGGCTGGAAAAATAATGTTGTAACAGAGAAATGTTGTTATAAAGAGACATGTTATAGAGAGACTCCACTGTATTCTATAGTGACAAAGGGTTCACGTTTTTTTAAGGAAAATGCATTTTTTCCTTAATAAAGAAAAAGTTTCCTTCGCCACCTTTGCGGGAGAATCAATCATGATTTATTCCATTATTGTTATTACATCCGACACGAGGATTCTCATCGTGTCCGGGGAAAAGTCTGGGAGGGGAAAAAGGAGATTATCACACGGTAATATAAGGGAAGAAGTAAGGGCGGCATGAAAGAGGGAGAAATCAGGAACTGGGAATAAATCTCACCACAATTTCATCCCAAGTCTCTGGAGGAGATCGTGAGGGCTCTGCAGAAATGGAAGGGGAGGGCGGGGGAACATGGAAAGCCATACCGGATATCAAATGGTTGGTGCAGAGAGAGAGAGAGAGAGAGAGAGAAAGAAATGCGTCCGTTTTTCTTATCACAATCCTTTCCGGTACTTTTTCCCTAATCTATCAAACGTAATAAAAGGGAATAAAAAATTGCGTGCTGAGGTGGTGGAGAAACGAAGGGGTAAAGAATAGCGAGGTAGGACCGGATTTACTGTGAGAGAGAAAGAAAGAGAAAAGAAGAGACTTGCGGGAGAGACAAGATGGGCCAGACACAGACGGCGCAAAAGAGAAGTAATAGAGAAAAATAAGAAAAAGAGTGAGAATCAAATTAAGAAAAAAAAGTGGGATACGAAAAAAAGGAGAAAAATAAGAAAATGGGAAACGAGCGAGAAGAGATAGGAAGAAAACACCAGCCGGAACAGTAAAAAGAATATGGGAGAAGAAAAGCAAAAAATAGACGATAAAGGAGGGAATGTTGGAACTGAAAAGAAATCGACTGCAAGAATAAGAAGAAAGACGAGAAATTCCAGATAAAATAAAAAATAAAAAAATAGAGCGAAAAACTGACAGAAAAAAGAAATACTAGAAAAAAAGTAAAAAACAGCAAGGGAAAGACAATGAAAAAGGATGAAAAGAGATGAAAGAATAAATAGAAAAGGGAAAAAGAGAGATAAAAGAATAAACAGAAAAAGGGAAAAAGAGAGATAAAAGAATAAATAGAAAAAGGAAAAAAGAGTAAAATTGAAAAAAGAGGGATAAAGGAGTAAATATAGAAAAAGGAAAAAAGAGAGAAAGGAAAAGAGGAAAAGGGAAAAAAGAGAGAAAGGGACAAACGAGAAAAAATAGGAAAACAGAGGGGGAAAAGGCGACAAGAAAAAAAAAAGAAAACAGGAAAAGGGGAAAAGGGGAAAAAGCGGCAAGGAAAAAATATTAAAACAGAGAAAAGGAAAAACATGAAAATAAAACAGGAAAAAGAAAAAAGAAGAGGAAGAGGGAAAAGGAAACAAGAGTAAGAGAGAAAATGGACAAATCTTATGATAAAAGAGTAGAAATTGAGAGATGGAAAGGAAAACAAGAAAGGGAAAAAAGAGAGAAAAACGGAAAATAAACCAAATAAGTGAGAGAAAAAGAGTAACAAACCAAGTCGAACAGAGAAAATGTAAGAGACAAATAGAGAGAATGTGAGAAATATCTTTGGAGTAAAGCAGAGAGAGACAGAGAGAAATGGCATAGCCCAAAAAATGCCGCCTTTGTGGTTATTTAACAGGACTGTTGTGCAAGGTGCAATCTACAACTTTTTCCTTGTGCAAAGTATATATAGGAAAGCCTGTATGTATATTTTATTTACCTTGCCTATATAGGCACGCGATAAGAAGCTAAGTTTCCCGAAAGGAAGTAGAAAAAACCACGTAAACCTCCTCTTGTGAAGTCTCCCCTCAATAATAAAAAGGGATTGTTGCTGGGGAGGGGAAAATATAGGGAGCTCAACTCTTTTTTTTCCTCTCATATATTATTAAAATTGCTGGTTGGTGTTTGGTAGATATATGGCACCTTATAGACCCATATTGTCCCATATAGACCCACATAGCCCCATCACAATATGGGGAACTATATTTTCCGATTTTAAGCCTTTGTCGTATGGAAGTAATTTTCTTGGTAACATTCTTACAAGCCTCGGAGCAACATGAAAGCAATATTGAAATTTCTCGGCGGAAACGCTCCTAAAAATGTATTAGGAATGGTGCATTTTTAAAAAACGTTATGGGTTCCAAAATTTTTTAAAAAGTGCCAAAAATGTTCAATAAAAAATGTCTTCCAATATTCTAGTTTTATCCGAAATTCTGAATGAGGAGAAATTTTATTTCTAGTTTGTTTAAAACTAATCTAAAAATGGTACCAAAAATGTTCTCAATATTTGTTAATCAGTTTGTCCAAAAACGTTACAAATCCAAGAAAAGTGTTAAACCAAGAAAATATTCCCAAGAAAAATCCAACTAAAACATGTACCAAAATTTCAGGAATATTCATGGAAAAATCCATGCCTGTTTTCATTTGTCACCATAAATATTCATTCCCGGAAAGCTTGCCAAGGCGTGAGATGGTGAACAAATTTGTATGTGACAGATGCACACACATTCTCTCCCCTTTGAGAATTCCCTCTCCTTTTTATGGACCACAACTGTATTTTCTTGACAGCTATTAACGAGACAAACCACAGCAACGGTTACAAGAAAGTTCATTTTCCCCTTCACAAATTTTTTCCTCCTTTTGAATTCTTTATGGAGGAAATACACGCATGAGAGCACCTTTTTTTTTACAAGGGTGCAAATGAATACTAAGAAAAGGGAAAAAATTGTTGATTTATGCGGGTGAATACAAGATATTGAATAATTCATTCCGCTTTTTATTTGCTCTCCCGCCTTTCCCTCGTAAGAAATTTTTCTTTGCCCTGGCATTCCTCTGCTTCTTTGCCTTTGCATCGGTTGATGGCTTGTTCCGGTACTTCCTTGCCACAATTATAACCACAGCGATAATAGCAAATCAATACCTTTTAATTGCCTTCGTGTTCGCTTTAAGGAAATGAAATAGGTAAGTGGGAATTCTCGTCTTAGAAATGACGGTGGAAACAATACTTGTTTGGTCAATTTCCATATCCGCTGGCTATAGGCCTTTTCAACGGAAATAGGTTTTATAATGGTTCGTGTGGACATTTTTTGGGAGCAATCCAGCACTTCTTATTTGTGGTACGATTGCCAAAGAAAGATAATAATGGTGCGGCACAAAAATAGTCGCGATGGTACATTTATGAAGAAGCTGCAAGGAGCAAACTTGTGATACGTGTGCCCGAATTTTTTTTTGAGGCTCTATATTGTTTGTTATTATTATTATGAAAACAAAAGCCGTTTATCTTGTGGCAATCGATCCAAAAACTTTCTTTTCCACCATCGCTCCCTCTCTTTCTCTCTTTCTCTCTTTTTTCTCTGTTTCTCTCTTTTTTCTATCTCTTTCCCTTTTTTCTCTCCTTCTCTCTATTTTTTCTAACTGTTTCTCTCTTTTTTCTCTCTCGTTCTCTCTTTTTTCTCTCCTTCTCTCTCTTTTCTCTCTTTTTTCTCTCTGTTTCTCTCTTTTTTTTCTCTCTTTTTTCTATCCTTTCTCTCTCTTTTTCCCCTCTCTTTCTCTCTATCCCTGTCTCGCTCTCCCTTTTTCTCTGTCTCTTTCTCTCTCTTTTTTCTCTCCTTCTCTCTCTTTTTTCTCTCCTTCTCTCTCTTTTTTCTCTCCTTATCTCTCTTTTTTCTCTCTTTTTTTCTCTCTTTCTCTCTTTTTTCTCTCCCTTTCTCTCTCTTTTTTCCCTCTCTTTCTCTCTCCCTGTCTCACTCTCCCTTTTTCTCTGTCTCTTTCTCTCTCCCTGTCTCACTCTCCCTTTTTCTCTGTCTCTTTCTCTCTCTTTTTTTCTCCCACACTGTCACTCTCACTCTCTACCTCACTGCCTCTCTCCCTCACTCTCTCTCTCTTGATTCTCTCCCTCACTCTATCTCACTTGATTCTCTCCCTCACTCTCTCTTGATTCTCTCCCTCACTCTCTCTCTCTTGATTCTCTCCCTCACTCTCTCTTGATTCTATCCCTCACTCTCTCTCTTAATTCTCTCTCTCTCACTCTCTTTCTCTCCCTCACTCTACTTCTCGATCTCATTCTCTCTTTTCCTCTTTTTTTCTCCCTCTCTCGCTTTCCCTCTTTTTTCTCTCTCTTCCTCTCTCTCTCAATCTCTCTTTCTCTGTTTCTCTCTCTTTCCCTATTTTTCTCTCCCTGTTTTTCTCTCCCTCTCTTTCTCTCTATGTCTCTACTTCCCTCTCGCTCTTCCTCTTTATCTCTTTTCCAATCTCTTACTAGTGGACCTCAGCTTTCTATTTCTTCCTTTAAATCTCCGCCGCTTTGACTCTCTCACTTTGTTTCTTCCTCTCTCCTTTACTTTCTCTCTGTTTCGTTCTCTCTTTGTTACTTCCTCTCTCCTTTACTTTCTGTCTTTCTCTATGCTTCTTTCTCTCTCTTTCACTTTCACTCTCTCACTCTCTTTCTCTTTCACTTTCTCACTTTCTTTCTCTCTCTTTCACTTGCGCTCTCTGTGAAGTAGCTAACTTTCCCCGTCAGACTCTAGATCTTCTTCACCCCGACATTGTATGAGCATTTCCGTGTGTCTTTCCATTTGATGAAATACGTGTGTATACGTCTCCAATGCCAGAAGGTGTGTTCAAGGGGGAGAGACAATGTCTCTCACGTAATCAATTTATCTTCCCTCTTTCATGCTCCACCACTTGCTCCACTAATTCAATTATAAAGTCCGTGACATCAACAGCAGCAGTTGATATTCCCAGTCCTGACATGATATCCCTCCTCCCGCCCTTGTCCCTATGCTATACCTACGCATTCAAATAACGATTGCTAATTAGTCAGTTCCATCTGATGGAAGCCCAGGATGTTATTTCTAAAGCAATGTTTTGAACAGCTTTTCAAAACAAACTGGAGGCTGATTGGAACATGTGTGCTTATGTCAACGATTGGGGCAGTGCATGGAAGGCGGATGCAAGTATAATATGTACATTTCATGCATTTAAATGTCCATAGTTGCATTGCAAACACGGAACCGTACGGATGGGCTTGAGAAGTGTGAGGGAATTTCGTCTATTTTTAATCCAGCTTGTCCCTCCAGTAATTATTACTTTTGAAGAGCGTAACTCGCCCATAATAACAATGAAGAGTCTGATAAAAAATACAGGGCGTAATGGACTAATAATCATTACTTCCCATACTCTCACATCACATTAAAAGCCATGGCGCCGCTGTAATTATTGCTGGAGGAGAGTGTTGGCTGGTAAGAGCTAAAAAACATATTCAACTCTTCCATTCAATCTCTCTCTCTCTCTCTCTCTCTCTCTCTCTCTCTCTCTCTAAGCTTTCTTTATAGCCGATTATTTCCTAATGCATTCTTAGTTTCATTTTTTTGTCTGCTTATCCCTTCATTCGTCTCGTTAATTTCTCTTTCTCTGTTGCTCTGTGCATATCTGGCAGCATAGCATGATTTTCTGACTTTTATGTCTCTCTTTATCTCTCCCCTCTTCCATGCTTTGTGCGTCTCCCTTTCTCTCTCTCTCTCTCTCTGATATTTGTTTTTCCTTCTTTTTGTTTCTCCCTTTCCTTTTCCCACAACTACTATTGCTCTCTCTCTATATATGTTTTCTCTTTCTCTATGTTTTTTCTCTTTGTGTGTTCTCTTTCTCTCTCCATGTTTTCTCTCTTTCTATTTCTGTATTTTCTCTCTGTTTTCTCTTTATCTCAATTTCATCTCTTTCTTTTTGGGCTTCTCTTTTTCCCCATTTCCTGTCACCCTCTTGCTTTTCTTTTCTATATTTTTCTGTATCCGTATTTCTCTTTCCTTCTCTCTATTTTTTTGCTTTCCTTATCTGTCCTTCTCTCTCTGTCTCTTTCCCTCTCTCTTTCTCTATTTTTGGATTTCCTTGTTTTTATTTCATTCTTTATGTTTCCATCTTTCTATTTATCCCTATTTTTCTCATCACTTCTTTATGCATTTCTCCTTTTTCTTCTCTGTATTCTTTGCTGTCTCCTCTCCGAAGCCTGTACTTCTCTATCCCTGCTCTCCCCAGCCCTATCAGCCCATTCCAGTGCATGTAGAAGGGGCGTGGACGTGTAATCTCTCCTTTATATCCCGCACTCAAAACACTTGCAATCACATAATTATTATGCATAGTTCCTAAAGGTCATCTCTCACAGCCACTTGGATAACTCTAGAGAAAAAAATATACTTATCCCACCAAAAAAGGATCCCTTGTATGCTTTAATGTGACGCTAATTATTATTTTTCAAAATTGCCTACGATAATCGTAACGTATGCACGGGCGCAAATGGCCCAATTATAAAGGAATTATTTTTGCATTTTATCACCTATACAATTTTATCCTCATTGCCGTCCCAAGCTCCTTTCTGTAAGGTCGGAGTAAAAGTACGAATGTAAAGTTTTTTTCCATTTCTGCCTCCAGCCAAGAACTTCTCCCATATGAAATAATACTCTCATTATGTATGCATGTACAAACGGATCTATCGCGGGCTGAGCATTAAAAAAAAAGCGTATACTTCGTTAAAGGTCAAACTCTGAAGGATGGCAAATGAACTCCATTGTCGATGGGTAATTAGTGAAAAAAACATGCTCCTCTCACCATCAGCCCTTGTCGTAGGCACAAATTATCTCTTGTCACACCTCGACAATTATTGTATTGTCTCATTCACTCATTTCCATACACACAATTCCCATTTGTCAATTCCGTTCCTGCCAGTGTTGGCAAACAAGCAGGCAAAAATTAACTCATTTTCTACCATTCAAAAATAGATAGCAGCCTTTTACTCAAATTCTGCTGTTTTTTCCCGTCCAAAATCTAAACAATGCCCTTAGCGAAAACCTATTTTACCAATCGAGCACAAGAAACAAAAATAACCGAATAATTTAAAATGTTTAATAACATTAAGGAATATACACCAATTAAATTAAAAGAATAAATGTGCGGCTAAAATAAATAAATATTAAAAATTAATGTATGCGGCTAAAATAAAATAAAAACAATTGCAATAAATACAGTTTTTTTTTTGCAAAATTTAGTACTGGCTAAACCCTGGCTTTTACATCCAATTTGAAAATATAATGGCTTTAAACTTAATGACTTTGACACTTATATACATAGTACATATAGTACTTATATACAGAGTACTTTTACGACACATTTTGCTTACGTGGACGCACGGGCTCTTGTCTAATCTCGTATATTTTTGCCAGCATGAATAAAAAAAAGTTTCAGCCACTTCAAAAACGTCACGCGGTGCAAAGAGGACAAAAGAGGCATTTAAGGCATTGCATTTTGTTCGCGTCAATCTTGCACAGTTTCCCTTTTTAAATGTGGAAGACGAAGGAAAAACAGGGGAGAAATAAATGTCAACTCAACAACCATTCACTCGCCGTACACGAGTCAAAAGTAAAAAAAGGAATAAAAGGATGAAACATGTATACGCACAAGTTAAAAGGCTTTTCTTGGTGACATTGAATAAAATTGAGCGTGATTTCCATATTTTAGATGTAACTATATACACAGAACTGACAATTTGTATGAAAGAGAGAGCGGAAAAATGGAGACACCAAAATAAGATGGAGATAGAGAGACATGTGGAAAGAAAAGAATGAGACAGAGAGAGGAAATTAGAGAAAGAGAGAGAGAGAAAAAGACGGAGAAAGAGAGAGAAAGAACAGAAAGAGAAAGAAAAAGACAAAGAGAGAGAGTGACAGAGAGACTGACAGAAAGACTGAAAGAGAGCGACAGAGAGAAAAAACAGAAAGAGAGAGAGAGAAAGAAAAAGACAAAGAGAGAGAGAGACAGAGAGACAGAAAGAGAGAGACGGGAGAAAAAACAGAGAAAGTGATACAGATAAGAGAGAAAAAGACAGAGACAGGAGAGAGAAAAAAAGACAGAGAAAGAGAGAGAAAAAAAGACAGAGAAAGAGAGAAGATGAGAGAGATACGCGATATTTGATGTCACCTCCCACGTAAAGTCCTACGAAGGCTGTAGCTCTAAAGTGGAATGAGTCCATTGGGAAAAGAGTTGGTAAGGCATTTTATTACTACCATAGTGTAACTATACTACAGTGGAGTCTCTCTATAACAACCCTGAAGAGAAGTGGAGAAAATATTGTTACAGGAAAAAGTTGTTATATATAGAACATAAAATATGTACTTTCCATACACGGAGGGCGGAAAAAAATGTTGTTATACATAAAAGTTGTTATACAGATACTAGTTATAGAGAGACTCCATTGTAATAGTATTCTAATATAGCGAAAATAAATTTCTGAGGATTTAAAAAAAATATTTTCTTCAGCCTACAACTTCTCAAAAAAGTATGGAGTGTAGGATTAATGACCAGTTTAATTCATTTGGACTTGAACACTCTTCAAATGCTCCTAATAAATACATATGTTGCGTGCTTATGCAATGCCTCTGCATTATCCCATATAACTTGTACATATAATTTTATACCAATTCTCTCCAAAATAATGCTCGCGCTTTACAACGAAAAAAAAAAAACTATGGAATTGTCACATTTAGAACTTCTGCAACACACTGCGGTAATGTGACACCGCAAAAAATCTGTATAGTTATTTTGAGCTTGCAGTGCGTTTTACCAGTAGATATTATTCGGTAAATTTATTTCTAAAAAAATATCAACATAAAGCTTTCCCGGGGGATTTGCTAGAATTGTGGCTGTGGTTTTCCTGGACAATTATTTTGACACTGGAGCTCCGTTTCTGTCGATAAGCTCCCTGTCATGCCTGCATAGAATTTTTTATTACTTGGAATTACATTTTTGGTGAGAAAAAAGCTTAATCTTGAAGTAAAATATGTGATTTGCATATAGATGCCGAATCTAACTGGGTGTTCTCTTTAAATTTGCTTTCGTATACATATTTCATTTGTACAATGCAATAATGCTTCCATTGTTGCTCATGGGCATGCATATAGATTGACCATATAAATCCTGCCTTTGTCACACTTCCAGTCCGTATTGCCATTTGAATATATAAGAAGCTCCAGGGAGAAAAGTTCATGTGGATCTCCAATCATTTTTAAGTATCTCATCAAAATGCATATAAAAAGTGGAGTTGAGCTCAAGGGAGATTATCCTTATTGGTACGGCAGATCGTGTGTCGCATACACAATTTTTTTTCTTTGGGAGTCGATAATCTCATTCATTCAAGACTCACACTCAGATTGCGAAAGAAGAGCAATTTCTAGAATTTACTCCCACAACTTTTATTTTAATGTGTTGGCAATCATTGAGCAAAAAATTTGCATTTATATTTCCTCCTGCCCATATGTATCTATATTTACCCTGGACTATTGCTTTATGCTAGCTTATTTTTTGTTTGTATTCACCAAGCACAGGAAAAAGGGGGAAAGCACAATGCTCTTTAATTACGGGGAGCAATGCCGTAATTCCAATTGCAAATTGCGTAAGTCAATGATGCCATTCAAAACAGGATGTTGCTTTGCCGCATCTAAAAAACTGTTATAAAAACTCCGGCAGGGATTTTGCCATCAAAATGTTTGCGGATAAATTAATAAAAAATTAGAAATTTGCGATTAAGAAAAATCAGATGTGATTATCTTCTTCGGGCCTTAATTGAATTTTCTGTTTGCATTGTTAGGATTTTGACCAAAATTGTCAGCACTGACTAAAAGGTTTTCAGTCAAGCAAAAGCGGAGAATGTGGGAGAATAATTGTTGGAATAAAAGCAAGATGGAGCTAAAATGGGAGGCAGGGCTTTCCCATTACTTATGGCGGCCTTTCTGGGATTAATAATATAATTTGCTATGCTCAACCGTGTACTATACACATGTGTGTATATCTGCAAAGATCTTATTTCATACATCCCAGGACATGGTCATGCTTGAATTCACGTAATTAAAAATGTGAGGGAGCAGTGACTGGGAAGAAATTATTATTATGCATAAACAGTCAGGGGAAAAAATTGCTTCTCACAAGAGACGAAATAAGCACTTTCCTACGAACCGCAGCACGTGTTTTGGCACAGACTCCATTTAATTTAAGATGCTGATCAACAAATTGAGAGGGAGAGAGGGCGAAAAAGAGAGAGAGGAAAAAAGAGAGAGAAAGAGAGAGAGAGAGAGAGAGATGACAGGAAATAAAAATTCATTCTTAAGATGGAAGAGATCAACAACGCCTGCCTGGCTACATATGTATATGTAGGTCGTTATGTATATAATGGAAAAAATAAAGGAGCAGAAAAAGGAAACAAAGGAAAGATGGAAATATAAAAGGGGCATATAAAAAAATAAAAAGGACAAATAGAAAGAGAAAAAGAGGACAGATACAAATAGAAAAGGGAAATATATGTAGGAAGAGAAAAAAGATATGTAGAAACAAACAGAAAAGGGACAGATAGAATTAGAAAACGGGAAATATACCCAGGCAGAGGAAAAAGGGATAGATAAAAAAAGGAAAGGGGGTATAAAGGAAACGAAAAAAGGACAGATAGAAAGCGATTAAGCGGAAAGAAGGAAAGAGGAAAAGCGACAGATACAAAGAGAAAAGTGCCAGTAAAAGAGAAAAAGAGACAGGAAAAGAAAAAATGGACAGAAAAAAGAGACAGGAAAAAAAGGGGACCGAAAAAAGAGACGGGGACAGAAAAGGGTTAGGGGTAAAAAATAAAAAGGAAAAGCGACAGGGAAGTGACTGTGAAAAGTGATAAAAAAGATAATAGAAATGAAGAAGGATAAGGAAAAAAAGAAGGAGACAGACCTGAAAATCTTATCGAGGAACTGAGACAAAAAGCAAATAAAGGGAATTAATGGGCAATATTACCATCTATTACTACAGGATAAACTGAAAGGAAAAGGAAGCCCATGGGATGTGATATGTGCTCTTTAATAAGCTCGAAGCGGAAATGTGATCAGCAGATTCCGTGTGTGCACCCATTTCCAAGGGAGCATTAACGGGTAAATTATGTACGACAAGCAAGGATTATTTCTAAAAAAGAAGCATTTTTTTCTCATACAAACTCCCCTTTACAAAGGCGTGGTCTCTTTATACCACGAAAATACGGTCAGTGTGCCCTTTCCTCATTACTTATATTTCCTATCTGCTACTCAAACACACAGAAAACACGAAGATGGCAATATTTGATGAATTTTATCTTCGCCCAGTGTTCCAGATTTCGTTCGCCATTAACTCTTAGAGCAAAGTACAGATTAATTTGACGTTCTACATGGATTGTATACAATATCTGCTCATTTCCTTCGTTTCCAGTTACGCGGAAAATTAATTTACGAAAAACAAGATACACATTGCGAATTTGCATTTAACCAAATGATTTAATGTTAATTATGGACTTAGAAGGCAAGTTTTCTATTTTTTACAATATTTTTTTAGAGGAAAACAATTCTCAGTTTGTAGACGTTTAAATAAATAGAAAAATATCAATTATACGGTGCTTCCTTGTGCAATTTTTCATTTAATGATTGTAAGGATGAAATCACCGTAGTCAAGACGGCGCCAAAATGTTTCCATGATGTAAGCGTGCAAACGCATTTGAAATTTCAATTAATTTTTTTTGCAGGTCTGATTCATCTGTAAAAGAAATATTTCTCCTCTCAATTTCTCTCTCTTTCTGCCTCTTGTTTTTTTTTTTTGAAAAAAAATTTCCCGGATCCAATGAAGATGCCAAAACGATAAGAAATGGCATTGCCCGGCAAAAAGCCAAAAAGTAACGAAAATCAATGGAATTAAAAAAAGTTTTTTTTTTGCCGAGAAAAAACGCATATTTATAAGGCTTCAAAAATAAAATAATAAGATATCCATCTTTCCTTTTCGTCTTCCCTTTATTGTTAGTATGAAACGGTCCGTTTGAAGACAAGTTGGAGATTTTCCTAATGACTCATCAAGTGGCAATAAATAAACGAATGTACAAATTCCCTCCCTCCAAATTTTTTTTTATTTCCATGTGAGCATCCTCTTAAGAACAAAGCACGTTGTGGTGGAAGGCAGGTTCCTTGTAAACGTTTGCCTACCCATGTTTCATCCACACCTATTCTTGTACAATTTCTCAAAATATTTTTATTATATATTCCTATACATATATGCATATACTTATGTGTAGAGCGTACAGTCATTTAGTATGTGTCGCCGCATAAATTATGTGGAGAAAAAAGTTGGGAATAATTTCCCAGCCTTACAAGCAATTTTGTTTGATGTGAACGGCTTTTATAGACTGAGAGCTGGAGAGAGAGTTTAGGGGCAAGAGAGGGGAGAGGGAGACAAGAGGAAAAAGAGGAGAGTGGGGGAAGAGAGACAAAGCAACAGGAAGAAAAAGGGGAGAGGAAGGCGAGAGAAAATGTAGAAAAAAAGGAGAAAAAATATAGAAAAACAAAATCTGAGCAGAAATGCTGCGAGAAAATATTAGGGAGAGGAGGAACAGAGCAAACACATAGAAAAAAGAGAGTGAGAACGGAGAAAAGCGCAAAAAATATAGAAAAAGAAAAAACGGGAATAAGAATTAAAAACGAGACAAAATAGGAGGAAAGAGAAGGAATCACAGGGAAAAAATCGAACAGAGTGAGAGAGAGAAAAAGGGAGACGCGAGAAGATAATGGGGAGAGAGAGATAAAAAACGGAGACAAGAGAAGGAATTACCGGGGAAAAATCGAAGAGAGAGAGAGAGAAAAAAGGGAGACGCGAGAAGATAATGGGAAGATAGAGATAAAAAAGGGAGACAAGAGAAGGAATTACCGGGGAAAAATCGAAGAGAGAGAGAGGAAAAAAAAGGGAGACGCGAGAAGATAATGGGAAGAGAGAGAAAAAAAGGGACTCAAGACATGGAAATGGGAAGAGAGAGAGAGAGTGAGAAAGCAAGAAAATCCTTGAGAGGAATGTGTTAAGCACGTCAATATATGGGGAAAAATCATATTTATAAAAAAGGGGTAGTGACAGTCATAAATAAAAGACGAGTTAATCAACGTTACGAGTGCTGGGCTGTTTTTATGCCCCTGGAGGAGGCTCGTGTGTTCAAAAGAAAGGAAGACGTCATCGCCGACCACAGAAATAATGGAGCGTTAAGTGATTGTTCACCAAGATAATAATAATGTACATTCAGAGAGGAACATATCGTCATAACAATAACAAATCACTCGTACTAAATGCTAATGTCAGATTTTGAAATTCTCCCTCCTCCTCCTTCGACTTCCTAAATAGGAAAATATTTTAAGACGTTGACATCAGGCTAATACATACATGTGTATATATACATATATTTGGGAATCATTTGGACGTGAGATGATTCGGGTACATTCCAATATTCACACCATGAACTTTCTTTTTCGTTCACCACCCGACATTCTGCAGGGAGAATAACGCTTGTCTCAGTTCTGATTTAGAATTTTAAAATGTGAAAACTCGACAAGGTATTTCTGTCTGTCTAATTGGAGGGAATGTGGGACATGTTAAGAACAATTAGCTACGTTGATGACTAAATTCTTTCAGCTATAGGACCTTCGGATGGTTGATGCGAGTAGTGGCCTGAAGATGTTTTGCAACACCAAGTAAATTTGTATTTCCCACACATTTCTAATTCTCTTCTTTTTTTGTTCTCTTTTTCGCTAACTCTTTTCTGGCTCTTCTTATTCCATTTTTGCTCTCTCCCTTTTACTTTTTGTTTGCTCTGGTGCTCATTCATTGCAGTTCTTTTTTCCTCCCTCTTCATTTTTCCTTGGTTCTCAAAGTTCTCTTTTGATATTCATTTTCCTCTCCCTTTTCGTTTATTCTCTCAATTTTGTCCTTTTTTCTCCCTTTTTGAACTATAATTCCCTCCATTTTTCTCACTTTTACACTCCAATGTTATCCCTTTTTCTCGTTTATTCTCTCCATTTATAATTTTATAGCTCCACTTTTCTCGTCTTTTCTCCCTATTTTTCTAGTTTATTATCTCTGTCTCGTCTCTTCTCCCTGTTTCTAGTTTATTATCTCCATTTGTCTCGATCTTTCTCTGCTTTTGTCTCAATTGCTCTTTTATCTCATATTTTCTCCTTTTCCTTTGTTTTCTATTTTTCTTCTTTTTTTGCTTTCCCCTTTGACTCCATTTTTCTTTTCTCCTATTTTCCTTCTCTTTGATTACTTTTTCTTTCTTTTTCATCCTTATTTTTCTTCTTTTCCCTTCTTTCTGCAGTTTCCCTTTTCTCCTTTTTTCTGTCTATCTTCGTTTCCCTTCTTTCTGCAGTTTCCCTTTTCTCCTTTTTTCTGTCTATCTTCTTTTCCCTCTTTTTCTTCTATTTCGCTTTTCTCTTTTTTTCTTTCTTTTTTCCCCTCTTTTTCTTCTATTTCCCTTTTCTCCTTTTTTCTTTATTTCTTCTTTTCCCTTTTTTTCTTCTATTTCCCTTTTTCTCCTTGTTTCTTTCTTATTTTTTCCTTATTTTTCGTCCATTTTTTCCCTATTTTCCTCAGTTTTACACGTATTTTTTGTCTTTCACAATTTCCTCTTAATGTTTCTCTTTCTCTCTCTTTTTTCCCTTTATTTATTTTTCGCATTCTCTCCCCTCTTTCCCTTTCATTTTTTTCCATTCATCTCACAAGTTTACTATATCTGACCTTTCTCTGTTCTTTTGTTTCAAATTCTCATCGCTGATCTCTCTCTCTCTCTCTCTGTCTGTCTATATCCTTCACGCAATTCCTGCCTGCGTCGCAAATTTGTTTCTGCAACAAGTTTTTGCACTCTACAAAATGTATATTAGATGACGTGATTGGGACTATTTAATAATTGCAAAACGTTGTTCTAGTCAAGTTTTTATAGCTCCACCGTGTGTTTGCTAAATATTATTGGGATATCACTGCCGGAGTGATGATGATGGGATCACTGCCATGATTAAACTCCAACCCCTCTGGAGGAACATCTGTGCATTTGCATGCAATTAGTACCTTGACAGACTGTCGGTAATGTAAACAATCGCAAAATAGTAATAATCGTAAAAATATGAGAAAAGGGGTAAGAACCACTTTTTGTTTGCCGATTGCCGTTTTTTTTTTTGCATTTGCAAATATATATGCAATATATGTACATATATACATACATATACATACAAAAATATGCACAAAGGAGTATATGTATACATATATGAATATTTGCCATTCTTGTCCAGCTTTCGTGTATACGCCGTGTCCTGGTTTATGCGGTATCAACGTGTGCCAAAAACGCATTTTTATCCAGTATCTGCTCCGGTTTACAATTCTCCTTTGACAATTATTTGGGTGTTGTATTTTTAGAATTTATATTACTGCAACATTATCGTTATCGGTGCAGTACGTTTTTCTTCTTCTTCTTTTGCGTTTTCTGTATGTACTTAAATTTTCCCTTGTTGTTGGCCTTGCGTTTATGTGCAAGTTGCTGCAGATCCACAGCGTAGTTTGTACCATTTGGCATTTTTGCGCAAATAAATAAACTTGTCAAATAAATCTCAAAAACTTGCAATCCTGAATTTGCACATAATAAATCACCGGAATCATTATTATCAATTTGGTCACGTAAAATTACATACAAGATTTTCCAAAAGTGTTTGTAATGTATAATAGCTAAATATATAATTGTAAAATCCCAATGTTATTCCAAGATTCTGTGTCCATGAACAATTACATTAAACCCAAAATATTCCCAGAAAATTACATTATTGTACAAGCGATGCCCGCGTAAAATTTTCTGGTTTAATTTTGCTGAATTTCTAAAAACATTTCTTTCCACTTTGCATATAATATAAGATCAGCGTAAATTCTGTACCAAGTCGGTTGCGGAAACGTTTGCGGCGTAAAAACAAATTTTGAATGTAAAATAGAGACCACAAAAATTTCTGAGGGGCCTTTCCAACTAAACCAATAATTGTAAGACTCCAGTGCAAATAATGACCGTAAGCATTGGTTGCAATGAATTCCGAGTCAATAATTAATTATTCGTAGCCAACGTAATCACATTACTCCAGTAAATTTACCTGGCACGAAACCACCTCCAGCTGTGTTGAACTTCCCCTTTTCTCCAGCAATTTATTTTGGGCGTGTAATTTTCATTCTCCACCCGTTAATTTCCCCCTAGTTTTTCCTGCTACCCGAATTTCCTCACGGTCTTACGGGCACCGGCGTTTCCCCCGAAAGGCACTGAGGCGATGCCAAAACCTGGGTACAAATGCTTGTAGTGTGCCAGTCCATTTGAAAAACTTGGGGTGACTCCTGATCCACTTTTATCTACTTTCTCCCATTTACTCTGCTTGTAACATGGAGTAATGGGGTACAGTGGAGTCTCTTTATAACAAGTCTCTGTATAACAACATTTCTCTGTAACAACATTATTTTTTCCGCCCTGCGAACATTAAGGTACATATTTAATGTTCTATATATAACAACTTTTCCCTGTAACAATAGTTTTCGTTCTTCCCTTTAGAGTTGTTATATAGAAACTCCACTGTAGACTTAAAATCCAGAAGGATATATCTATAACACACATTTTTCTCTGGTTTCGTTCTTTTGTAATGCATTCTGCTTTGGGTACAAAAACATCCTTTCGGCATACCTAATTGCCTCATTCTCCAAATACATACGTAATTACGTCCATGAACCTACGCTCAAGAATACATATGTATATGTATGTATGTATATATGCGTATACATACTATGTACATACCCCATGAGTTTGACTTATTTCGTAGACGAAAATCGTTTAACGCCAACGAGACATGGTTTTCCTGCGCTTTTATATTACGCATAACAGTATATATGTACATGTATGTAAACACGTTCGTTCCTGTAAATCTGACTTGGGACAGAAATTACTCGGGTACAAATACGACTGAAAAAGTCTTATTGCAACAACTGTGTCCAAGGTCCAAGCTTTAGCTAAGAAGTATTTTTACGAACTCGGCCTGACTCCCTCTAGTTGTTGCTGTTTTTGTATTCTATACTATTTTTGAGAAAATTATTTTTTTCATTTTCCACTTTCTGAGAAAATAACAATTTTTCTCTTTAATTGCTTCATTTCCAGCTTTTTCGCCGTTGCTTCTTTTTACGGTTTTTCCTGGTGACAATTCATTTATTCTCTTTGAATTCTTTTCAGTTTATTTTTCCCTTCATGTACATATATTATCTCTCATTATTTTAGACATTCTCCCTTTTTTCTACACATTTTTTTGTTTTATTTCTCTACATTTTCCCGGCTTTAATTTTTATATCTTCTCTTTCACTCTCTTCTTGAATTTAGTCGTTTTTTCTCTCTTTTTCTTATCTTTTTCCACATTTTTTTGCTTTTACTTTCTCCGTATCTCATTTACTTTTCTTTCCACATTTTCAGATTTACTTTCTTCGTATCCCATTTATTTCTCTTTCCACATTTTTAGATTTACTTTCTTCGTATCCCATTTATTTC